>CM002478.1:1979776-2014893 GCA_000325765.3 Leersia perrieri
CAAGATCTCGACTGTTGGTGTTAAGTGTAGCTTATAATGAGTAAATGAATGCTTTCGAGATTATATTTTTGAGATTATATAATCTGAACATTATATTTGAACATTGTATTCTTCGAAATTATATTTTTTGAATTTATAATCTGAACATTATATTTTTTGAAATTATATTTCGAGACTATATTTTTTGAAATTATATTTCAAAATTATATTTCAAAATTATAATCCGAAAATTAACTTTTTTTATCGCGTTTTAGGTAAATAAAGATACTTTCTCTCTAATCTACCAGGGACACATGTCACTATGTCCATGTCAGTGCAAATGTACGTACACTACGTCATTAATGATAGTAGTAGGAGTAGCAGCAGTAACAGTAGCAGTAGGAGGAGGAGCAGCATCATAATAACAATAAGTTTTAAAAGCTATATTATACGCTTTACAAGTTGAGCATGATCATGGATAATTTTTTATTTCATCAAAATAAATTGTAATTACAATTAGTAAAATATATGTTCTTTATGAAACTATTTACAATATTAGCATATTTACAATATTAGCAAAGACAAATGTGATGGTTGGATGAAAATAGATTATCAGTTGCCAACATAATGTTATTAGTTATAAGTGAAGATAGATATTTAATGTTATACCTAAACTTTCCTACCAATAATGTGTGAATACATATTTACATTGTTAATTGTTATTGTGAATTCAAGCTTACTGCAAACAACATAATAAAACCATATAATATAGAGAAGGTTATAGTCGTGTGAATGCATGACTCTATAGACTAGTTTCATAATGATGCCATATCGATCTCAAATAACGCTAGAAAGTCAAGAATGAAGCCAAACAACAATCAAATATATAGGTCATGTACAGATACGTACTTGCACATATTGAATGTATGGTTGAGTTGAGCCCGGCCTGCATCGGTGGCGAGTGCTTTGTCTAGCTCGCTCCGTGAGCTCCGAAGCACATCAAAGCAATGCTGACTCTCGCTCTGATATAATACCACGCACATGTACGGTTAAATTGTTTGTAGCTAATATAATAAAATATAGAATCATTTACGTTCAAGTATATGAAAGGCAGTAAATTAATTGAAAGCACCTTGAAGTCATTGGAGACGACATCATAAAAGGAGTATGGATCAGATAGACCGTAGAAGCCAAGAATTGGAGCAGAGGATGCCACGGCGCCCATGACGATGTGTGGGTACTTCATCCTCATCCATGCAGCCAACACTGTTTATTTGCATTATCAAACATATTTGTCATTTTTAACAAATAGCACGATAAATTCAACGCAATGTAATTTCATTTGGGATAATGATAGGAGGAGACTGAGACCACACAGTCATTACTAGAGCTACGACGATGTGTCAATGATTGCACACCACATATAACATTCATCTATTTCCCAAAGAAAGGTCTTTGATCAGATATATTCACCATTTTAACAAATTAATAATACGATTAATCTAATACAATGTAATTTCATTCTGGATAACGCTTGGAGTTTGAGATCACACAGTCATCACTAGGACACCATGTTAAGTATTGCACACGATATTATTCATCTATGTTTTCCAATGAATTGAAGGGCTTTGATCAGATGAACATCAGACCATCCTCGCCCTTGGATTCATATCAGAGGGTCACAATGTGACTGCTGAAGTGCGGTCACACTCAACACGTACTATTGACTATACCCGCAGGAACCGGATCCCCTAGCCAGGAAAGCAGGATTTTTGTATAGTTTCTTGCATTCTAAAACAAATCTTTGCTCTTACTCAAAAGCCTAGGGAGCTATTTCTGAATACTGATGGAATTTGTGTGGACGCTGGAGTGCACTACTACTCAAGGTTGTATAATCTTTCATCTCGGAGAATTTGATTCTCTACTCTAACTAGCACATTCTCAGTACCTTGGTATACCTTTGTCGATCTAGTCAGTGTCGTGCGAGTTACTCAGTTTAACCACCTACTTAACCCTTTGTACTCCTACTATTAATTAGTCAATTAATCAAATTAGGTACTAGTCATTTTCTGCCCGACCCCTGAATCCATGATCCATTAATTGCACAACAGAAAAGCATCGTTAACTAACAAACACTTTTCAAGCCTTAATTAATCATCCATGGCACCTGCAGGTAAGCTAGTTTGCATATTAAGAACACCATAATTAATTAAGCAAGCAACAGTAGTTAGCTACACTTACTGCCGCCGTATGAGCCGCCGAAGACGATGACTGGAGCGGTGTACGCCGTGAGGTTGGCCTTGAGGCTGAGGATGACCTCGGCGAAGTCAGCGATGGCCTGCGTCGTCGTGAGGTAGCCGGTCATCGTCGAGTTGCTATACGCCACCGTCTTGTTGCCGCCGAACGGTATAGACTGGCCGTAGTACCTATCAAGTTACATGATCAGTTCAATCTGAAAGGCAACCACATTATTTTTTATTATGCATTCTTCTAAAAATACGTTTTCTATAAACAAATTCTTCTACTACTTCGTTTAGAGCTTGTTTTAATCGATTTGTCTAATTATTTAGTTCCTGTCAAGTTGTATGCATCAATCAATTCAATTAAAAAGACGACGACGGCCACGTCCTTTTCAGGACCTTTTCAGACTATATTTTATCCGATTATTAAAACGTATTATTTGCTCCATGCTGTGGAAAATACGTTTTCTATAAACAAATTCTTCTACTACTTCGCCTAGATCATTGCTTGTTTTAAGCTATTTGTCTAATTATCCAGTCCATCCCTACAATCAAGTAGATTAATAAATAATAATCCGCATCAATAATCCATTCAACAATCTAGATCAATTAGTAGCAACAAATTAAACCGCGATCGATCGATGAGAGAAAATCGACGTGAGGAGAATAATTCTTGAGTGGTAGTAGTACACGTACCTGTGCTCGATGAAGACGAGCATGGCGCCGAAGCTTGGAGCCATCTCCCACATGAGCCCAGTGTTGTTGGTGAAGAGCTCGATCTCCCCTTCGTTGCCGGCGTAGACGAACACCGGCGCCGTCTTGCCTCCCCAGAACGTGTCGTTCACAAGATACCTCTGCTGGAACGTGCCGTAGCTCGCCGGCGCCGCGTTGAAGTGGTCCAGCCTCTGCGTGTAGTACCTCGTCTCGTACTTCACCTGATCCGGCACGCCGCCGCCGCCGCCGTGATCGTCCCCCGGCGAGTGGCGCCGCCGCATCGCCAGCGTCGGCGGCAGCCTTCTGCCGCCGGCGACGGCGAGCGACGGCGAGAAGAGGAGGAGGAGGAGAGAGGCGACGACTAGGGGCATGGTTGGCGCCATGCTGATCGATGATAGCTTGATCGATTTGTGCTTAGCTGGAGATCGATGAATTGAGATTAGATGGAGTAATATAGGTAGCTTGCTGGCGAGATTCCCGGGGGAGTGATGGCGTGTCAGTTGGGGGAATACTCCTATATCAGCGACGACGCGATGATCGATAGATATAGCCATGTCGTTAATGTTTTGTTGACATCGATCTCCATCCATTTTGAGCTTACGGTTACGCATGATGATCCTGATAGGGTTTGTTTAGGAAAGGGGAAGAAGTAGGAGAAAACATAGGAGATCAATCAAAATTGTCTTTTTTTTAACGGAATCAAAACTGTTTTGTTTTCGCTTGAGAGTGTTTTCTGTTTGCCGCTGCGTGTGCATGCACTTGAAGACAAAAGAAGGGGGGAAATAAATCTGATCCGCTAATTATTGGACCCCCAGCCCAAAGAACCTCTCGAGAATCCCATATAACGGGCCTAGGACAGATAGGAGCCCCTTTGTGGGCCTTGTGGCCCAAAAGAAAATGCAACCCAGCTTAATTCTAGCCCCCCTTTCAATACGAAAAGGCCACAGCCCACATCATTGTATCAGATAGATGCGAGTTGAATTGTGCAGAGATGGCAGCTGAACCAAACAGCTGGTTAACTGCTCCTCCCGTCCACAAAATATAGCAAGTTTTTATAAAAAATTTAAAATAAAAATCATATAAAAAACAATGTTATTAGATTTATTATTAAACAACTATTATAATATATAACTCTTTTAATATAAAATAGATATTTTTATAAATATTATTGATCAAAATAGCATATCGAAGACCGGACAAATCAAAGATTGCTTGTATTTTGAGACGGATGTAGTACAATGATGAGTTTGGCGACATTGTACTCCCATTTGCATGTTTGATACAACTCCAACTATAAACGTGAAGTGGAGCTAAGAAGATAGAGAAATACAGTTTCACCTTTATAGTGTAATTTTTAGAAGCGAAGCTGTAGTTTCACTCTATCTTTTACATGATCTTTATGGAGTTTGGCACAGCTGCAACCAGGGGCGGGCTCACAGTGTATACATATGTATTCAGATGTATACCCAACTTTCTTTACACAAAATATGTATATGTAATGTATAATATATGTATACATAGGAAAAGAGGAAAATATGAAGAGTATAGTGAAGCAAAGAGGCTAAAAAGGCCAGATTTCAGCTTTCACGGGCCTAGCTCTCACCTTTGCATGTGTATGGGCCAGCCCAATTTGCAAAAAAAAGTTTCACCTTCCCATTTTTAATACCCATCCTAAAAAAGCTGGGCCCGCCACCGGCTGCAACACCAATATTGACACTACAAATGCTATTACGCATAACTAACTGCAGGGACAAAGAAGGACATTTGAGTTCTGACATTTACATCGACACTGCACTGTACCGTAGGCCGTCGTGATCACCGGCGGGCCACGGCCACGAGATCGAGCTACTAGCTCCATCTTCATATTCAATATGCTATCTGACAAAGTGACACTTCCATTCCAACTCAACCTAACTCTGTACTGTTCCTCTCCTCAGTTATATTGTACGACTTGCAAGTTATTTATAAACTCGTCTATATTAGTTTGGGATTAAAGAGGTAACTACTACGATATGAGTGAGTAAACTCCATACCTGTCTGTTCGATGGGTACTGTCGTCAAAAGTGTGACACGCCCTCCTGACAGTTTCATCCCAACTCACTCACCAGCTTCAGAGCAGCAAGTCCTACAAGAATTAATGGATTATATTCACAGAAATGTGTCAGCAGAATAAATTATATTCACATGTGACAGCAAAATAACGTAATCTCACGTCGACATTTCACCGGTTACTCTTGTACCGAATCACCATTCAAGAAGCTGGAGAGAAGACGGTATTATTGTTATCAGATAAAGAAATCAATTATTGTTCCCTGAAAATTGTACATGCGTTTGTTTTAACATATGTACTGATATGATCCACAGTTCACACGACAATATCGCGTACATGTCTTGTCTAGAGTACTTAATTGTGTTAAGTATAGCTGCTATTTGTACTCGCCTGATTAATATCGACTCATAATCAATTGTTTGATTAATTTGCAGTCTTCCAAAAAAAGGTTGATTAAATTTGCAGTATTTTATTCAACAAACGACGGTTCAGTTCAAATGATTATGCATAGGCATGCCGGCCACATGGAAAGTTCAGAATCAATGGAGCTTTGTCGGTCCATGAGATTATTCATATATGCTAATACTGCATGAGAATCATAACATACATTGCCAAGAATCCTATCTGAATTGCCAAGAGTCCTATCTGAGGAAGCTACTGGGAGATAACGAACTGACTGAACGAGCACTTACTGTGTCGTCCATCCTGCACTGTATTTTCGGCTGTTTCTGCGAAGCGTCTGCAACGATCGAGCCAAAGACGACTGCGAAATTCGTGTTATCTGGCTGCTGCATCTCGACAAATTAAGCTACATGCGGAACCACCGAACGGCGATGGTTGATCTAAGAACTAATCAAGTCAGAGATAAGCAGATGAGGACAATATTACTATAGGGAGCAGAAGCAACCATTCTTGGCGCATTGGTAAACGTAGTTACGTACCAGTGGCATCAGCCGGAAGTGCCGGTTTTAGGGCGAGTTGGTAAACAAAGCCGCTAAGCTTAGTGCAGGCGATCCTTTTTTTTAAAAAAAATGAGTCACGCAAGATTGCGCGGATTTCATATATTGATATAGAAGAAGAAAAATATAAACTATAATCGTTTTTTTACAGTAATAAACTATAATCTTGAAAGACTAGTCTAAAAGAAAAAAAAAACACCACACCAGTACACCACGTGTTTACAATCGAAACCCGTTGCAAAACCTAAAACATGAAAAATACACCACAAAGATAATGTAACTTCAAGACGAGGCCTTTAAAATAGAAACGACACCGAAAACGCCATAGCCTTGCAGGTGGTCTGTTTGAGCGGACATACTTAGTAGACTTCAGTATGGCACATACTGATATGCAAGCATGCTACTGCAGAGAAATACTGAGATACTACAAGTATAGGTCAACTTTGCATGTGTATTCACGTGCCAACGGCACGTACGGTGGTGTTGGCTGCTGAGGAGACACCAAGAGATCATCCATGATTTGCTCCATCAGCGTGCGTATATTTGCATGTATGTACACACTGCATGATGAACTGTTGTTGTCTCGTTTGTTAATAATTCTCTCTTAGACAATACATATTTCGTTGAAATATGATTCCCCCTGTGTTAATTTCTTCGGGGTGAGACATATTGGAGATCGAATAATTTAGGACAAAACAAACTAAGGTCAATCGACCAACCGGCCGGATGGTGGAATTAACGCGTTAAGTTATTTCCCGATCGATCGACCGGGTCAGGATCAACCAAATTGCAAACGAACTTTAGGACTACTAACTAGGATTAATTATCGAGATATCGATTATATGAGTTTAGGATGGACAGAGCAAAGAGCCCGGCAGCAGAGAAGGTGACACTGATTGCAACAGCTGGGGGCGGCGAGAAGGCGGATGAGAAGTACTCCCCCGTTTTTACTATTTGACACCGTTGACTTTTAAGGTTTTTAGCATTCATCTTATCCAAAAAAATTAATCAAATATTTATAAATATAAGTTATGTTTAATTTTTTTATAATAAAACAACTCGTAGCAAAATAAATAATATTTAGATAAATTTTTTTAATAAGACGAATGGCGAAACATTTGTTTAAAAGTCAACGGCATCAAACATTAAAAACCGAAGGGAGTACGTAGCAACAACGAGCGGCAACGGAGTGGTGCACTAGCACCAGGGTTTACAATTTTGATCACACGTTTTTCGCAAGTTGTTGGAATACCAAAATCCACAAAATTCGTTAGTTTTTGGACAAAATTCAAAAACCAAAATTCGTTAGTACTAATTTCAGAAGAACGTTTCTCAATCGAATTTCGTTTAGAATTAGTCAAAATTTATGTGAGATAATAAAAAACTGAAAATAAAAAGGCAATTGTATTTTGGCATACTAAAATGCAAAAAAAAATTTGAAAAAAAATTCTAAAATTAAAAAAATATGGTGAGTTGCATAATAATTTTCAAAAAGACAATATTAACATATAATTTCCTATAAATTTGGTACATTTATATTGACAAACACCGAATATGCAATATAGGTAATATTGAATAAAAAGACTTAAAGCACATATTACTCCAATTCAATATTCATTATGTGTTCACAACATCACCTTATTAACCATAAGTGAAATATAATGGTCATCTCCATATCACCACAATATTTAAATTTCATACATGACTTTCAAGGTTAAAATCTGTTACACAGTTCAAAGTCCAACCCAATGCCTTATTTTTGAAGTTTAAAAAATGTGTTCTCATGTTAGATCAAACTTTCCCCATTACAAATTTATCTAGATTAATATATTTTGACAATATTTTCTTTTACAAAAATGTACTCCAACACCATAGTGTGATTATGATTGCTTATGATCTAAATTTTGTACTTGAACGAATTCTGAACCATGCCGGATTGTCATTGTTTCGCGAAATTCAATCGAAATCCGTCAGAATCGTAAACCCTGCTAGCAACGTTGCTTGCACAGACACAAGAGATGTCAACACCCTTATATGTGACCGTAAAATAGCTCTACTAATTAATATGGAAATAAGACCATGTCGGTACTTTCTTCATCTTAAAATAAAAAAAACTTAAAATGGAATGTAACCTGCCTAGATTCACAGCAGTTGTACAAGTTCAATCCGATATTTCGCGACGGAGGTAATGGTATTCATCAGCGGCAGAGCCCTGTTAGCGAAAATGTTTGCAAGATATTATCGACGGTATTAAGTAATTAATACTCTGTCATCCGGGGCTGTATCACTGGATTGCATCATGCATGAGTGGTCACTGATCAGTAAGATTAGATTTCACGGGCAAGTAAACAACGGCGCATCTCTTTCAATTCGTCCATAAATGCAATCCTACCACTAGCCGTTGAGGTAATTGCATCAACCATTACTACCGATCTTATCTATATATACCACTTCTACTCCTTTCATCCACTAGCACGCAGGAATTTAACAGGAAAAAAGGTCCAACTAAACGTACAGAATAAGTATATCGAAGTTACCCCTACAAAGCAAGGTATACACAGTTTGATAAAGTACAAATAAACTTGAATAAAAAAGTATACATAAACTTTAGGTTAAGTAAAAACCATCCAAATTCAGGCATGCCAAAATAAAACGACCTGAACATGAACATAAACGTGAACCTGAAACTTGTGAAATGACAGGCAAATTAAAACCAGTATGAACCTGAAACTGAATATCAAATTCATTTCTACAGTGCTAGCTAGGCCATTTGATTTTTTTAAAGATAAAAAAAACATTATCGATTTCACATCAACAATCGTACCAAAACTTAAATCCATAACTTTTTTTTAAGTTCGTGTCCCATCGGATATTTACACGTCAATTAGATCTATTAAATGTAGACTGATAATAAAACTAATTGCATAAATAAAGGCTAATTCGCGAGAAAATTTTTTTAAGCCTAATTAATCCACGATTAGCAAATGTTTACTGTAACATCCTATTCGCTAATTATGGACTAATTAGGCTCAGTAGATTCGCTATAGGGTGGGTTTTATTAATAGTCTATATTTAATACTTTTAATTAGTGTCAAACTTCCGATATGACAGGGACTTTAAAAAAAAAACCTGCATCCAAACAGGTAGTATTTTCGGCCTCTGCAAGCAGCCCAGTTGATAGATCGTGTGAGGCTAAAATTTACTGACCTCACCAACCAGCTGGAGATGGATGAATGATACAGTAATGAGTAATATTTCCATTGTCTGTGTACTCGATCACTATTCTGGGCATTCCAATACAATCACCAGTGAAGGAAAAGTACAAAGACATTAGATATTCATGCATGCATGCACAACTGTACATTAGCTGCACAAAATTATTTACAGGAATTCTTCACAAAGTAATAGCCCAATTTTCCGAGACTTCGCAGTTGATGAGTGCACAGATTGTGAGAATTCAGACAAATTGGGAGTTCTATCATCTTTACTAGTACCTCCATCTCAAATTAGATAAAGTTTTAACTTGTTGCTGGTAACATTTAACTATTTATCTTATTAAAAATAATTTAGATATAAAAAAAATAAGCAATACTTAAAGTGCTTTTGATAATAAAACAAGTCAAAATAATATAAATTTTAATTTTATAATATATAAATAAGCCAAACAATCAACCATTACAAACAAAAACTGACAAGAAGGATGCAGTAATATCTATTCTCTTGATTGTGTAATAAGATATTTTACAATCTGACTGACAATACGAAAACAGGCCCTAAACAGAAGAGTTTGTTACAAAGTTTCTGGGACAAAGCAACAATTGCAAATTAGATTTGTGCTGCGTTGCAAACGGCCGGCATCTCTGATGTCTGAACTCTGAAGGTAGAGAGCAGAGTAGATAAATACAGGCACATGAGCGACGGCCCCATCCATCCATGATCCATCCATCCCCCATCTTCTTCTTCTTCGCTTTCCTTGCTCCCTTCTCTCTCCACCGCTTTCTCTCTCTAACTTACACTGTTACACATGCAGCAGCTCGCTTGCTCAGCTCAAGCTCCACCTAGCTAGCTAGCTCACTGCTCACCCACACCACTTCACATTTCTACCATCTGATCCCCAATGGGCAAGAAGCTTGGCTTCACCTCCATCTTCTCCAAGCTCATCGTCGCCGGTCACGACTCCCCGTCGCCGTCGCCGTCTTCCTCTTCCCCGCCGCCGTGGCCATGGCCGTCCTGCGGCAAGAATCCCCCGACCATCTCCTGCCGCCACGACAACGCCGACGACGACCGGCCGTGCAGCACCACCGCCACCCGCGGCGATTCGTGCCGCGCTTCCTCCGCCGCCGCCCGTCGGCGAATGTCCGGCGCGGCCGGCGGCGAGATGTACAAGACGGTCAACTCCGTCTTCTTCGACGACCGCTCCCTCTCCCCCGCCATTGACGGCTACTCCTGCTTCTCCTTCGACGACGACGATTGCGACGACGACGATCTGAGGGTGGTCGACGGCGACAGCTTCTCGACGACGACGACGTCGGAGGAGTGGTCGGAGGCGGTGATCCGCAGCCTGAGCCAGAAATCCTCCACCACCGGCGGCCGCTTCTTCTTCGACCCCTCCCCACCCACCATGGTCAAATCGCCGTCGAAGTCGGTGGCGGTGGCGGTGGAGACGGCGGATCCGTACGGCGAGTTCAGGGCGTCAATGGAGGAGATGGTGGCGGCGCACGGGATCGGTCAAAGTTGGGACGCCATGGAGGAGCTCCTCGTCTGCTACCTCCGAGTCAACGCTGACCACCATCACCCCATCATCGTCGCCGCCTTCCTCGACCTTCTCTCCGCCATCTCCAAGCCAACGCCCACCACCTCGCCGTCGCCGGCGACGACGACGACGACGAGCAGCGGCCGCAGCACGAGCACCACCGCGTGTGACGTCACCACCACCTCCGCGACGACGTCAGCAATGGAGCCATGCCGGTGTGATTGTGGTGGTGGTGGATCGAACCTTGCCTCCTGCTCCTCGTCGGCAGCTGGTGATGATCTGGAGGAAGAAGAAGATGAGGAAGAGGATAAGAAGAAGGCAAGTGATGATGAACTCATTAGAAGGATCACCTTAGCATCAACTACACTTGAGATTATTTCTTCCTGATTCTCTCTTTGATCTTTGGTGATTAATCCTGATATATAATACCTGGTATTAGATCTGAAAATGTAAGTTTTTTAAATGGTATAATTGCATTTTTTTAGTTTAGCTTTATGTATTTTTTCCTTGATGGTATATATATTTACAACCTGGTGCAGATATATACTTAATTAGGTTGGAGGGATCCAATGTAGGATAATTAATTGTGGGGGCTCATTATATACTGTATGAGAATGAGATGGTTCTTTGACTCTTCAATTCAACGGTCGCTAGCTTAAGGAGCAATTTATCATGATGCCTTTTGCAAACATTGTACAATTAATTGCGCTGCCTAGCTAAATCATTGCCCTGTTTTTACTATACTAGCTTGTTCACTAATTGCAAACTTGCAATGCACATCTCCATCCCTGAAAAACTGGTAAGTACAACTAGTGAAATGTTTGCACTGCATCACAATAACTGGTTTAGCAACTAGGCAAAGCCTGGTAGTACACTCAAAAAAACTGGATTAGCAAACGCCACTGCATGTTAGTAGATCGTCAGTGTAGCAGTACTGAACTACTGGCAATTATCCCCCTGATTTAATTTATTCCTGGTCCTAAATTCTTCATCCTATTTGTACTAGGAGTAGGAGTAGTAGACTAGTAGTGGAGTATTTAGTGCTTTAGCCTCAAGTACTGATTCTTTGGTAGCGTCCATTGGACACAAAGTAGGATATTATCCCCCGGTGATTACGCGAGTAATGACATGGAGATGGAGTACTAAAAACTAGACAGCCGACCGGCTTGTAGATGTTGATTTCGAATATCAATTAACAAATCATGCATATTTAACATGGCACTATTTGCAACCAGTAGAGGGCTGCTTGCATGCATGTGCACATTGGAGTACTAGATTATTAATTCATGATTGATCGATTGATTAACGGTACCAAGGAGGCATGGACCTTTGCGCATTTTGCGTGCACAGTAGAAAGCCATAACATGATATGATACCAAACTGGTACTACTACTGTACTAACTACTGGCTTAGCTAGCTATAGTTGGCTGGAAACTGACGTTTGCCTTGATACCAAGTCATCGTAGTTGCGACTTGCCGGTGATTAATCAGTCGGCGACCGGGCGACGTGCGACATGTATGTAGCTAATGTTTTTGCTAATCCTGTAAAGTCTCTGTTAATGGAGCTGACGAAGAACTTTCGCACATATAATTTTTACAGAAATATCGGTTTTAATTTTTTTTACAGAAATAAGAATACTCATTATATATATGACTGAGTACTAGGACTATAAAACAAGATATAGGACGTGCTTGGTTTGGGACCAATATTTGTCCTACTACTAAAACATTGTCAAATTTTTGCACCACCAAATTTAGGAGTAGTAAAGAATTTGTAATAGTATTGGCAAGATTTGGTAGCATACCAACTTGAGTGGTACCACTGAAATTCTCAAAATTTTGGTATGGCAAAAATTGGTACTAAACCAAGCAAGCCTACAGTGCAAATTAGGATCATGAGTTATATATGGACGAAATTGAGTTTGTATATGATAATTATTCTATGCACAATTGCACAAATGAATCAAAAGTTAATTAAATTTATTGGGAAAATGTTGTTTTGGGAGAAATCGTACGAGCTTACCAAGAATGCAGCAATAACCTGTACTGCACATATGTGTACTATAGGACGAAAAGAATGTGTCCTAACTATGGGGGACATGCACGCAGGGAGGAGTAATTTCACTGTCCATGCATCTCGATCACTGCATGTCATTGCATTGCAGCGTAGTACTCCGTGCAAGTGAGGGCACTGCTGCCTGCCGTGCATTGGATTTAGGTCATTTGAGCCTTTCAAGAGCTGACATCGAATTGCTACTAGCTGCGGCACGCTGAGCTACCTGAATTTCGTAACTCGCCCGCACACAGTAGCATCGATTTCGTTGCCCCAGCATTTAAGACCGTCGAGCTCAAACTTGAAATTGAAATTCATCGGCTACTAGTCCTAGTACTCTCCTAGTACTCCATTACAAAAACCAATCTTCCTTAATATAAAACTGCTCTCCTGTAGTATGGATTCAGGCATTGCCTCAGTTCTGAAATCTGAACTTCTCCCGTGAAGACATATACTGTGACTGTGCAATGGTGTAGTGATCAGTTTGCAGTTATGCAGGAGCTTTTATAGTCTGAACTTGTGAATTCAGGGATGGGTTGGCCACTAGCTGACTCCACATCTGCAATTTGCTCTCGACTTCTCAAGTGAAATGAAAATAGAAACTAGTAGTATACTGCATATGTAGGAAGTGTGTGGCATGTCCATGGTAAGGTAGTACAGTAGTAAAATACTCAAAGAAATGGCTGCAGATAACGGTCCCTACTACAGAACACCTAATAGGGGACGCCTCTATAGATGGCGGTTCCCGTAAAACTGTCACCTATAGACCGATTTCCACCTATGAAAGATTGAAAAGTTAAAAACCGTCACCTATACACCGATTCCCGCCTATGAAAGATTGAAAAGTTAAAAACCGTCACCTATAGTCCGGTATAGGTGGCGGTTCTTAACAAAAAACCGCCATTTATAATATAGGTGGTGGTTCTTAACAAAAACCGCCACCTATAGTGCTGACAATAGGTGGCGGTTCTTAAAAAAACTGGGCGGTTCTTAAAAAAACTGCCACCTACAGTGCTGACAATAGGTGGCGGTTATTTAAAAGAACCATCACTTATACTCAAAATTTGTAATTGGTATTTCTCTCATAATAACTCCAAATTTGATGATTTTTTTATGATTTTTCCTAAAATCATGATCTTTTATTTAATTATAATATTTTAATCAATTGCTATTTCTTGGATCTTTATCATATAGATTGTTTTAGGCTACATATAACCACCATTATGAAGTAACACACAAAAATAATTATCTTATATACATAAATATATTTTTCATATGTAATAGGCTACATATAAGTTGACTCGTAGAAGTTTCAAGAATTTTGGAGCCGATTTACTATTTTTTTATATTTTAATTAAATTTCTACATGGTTATTGAAATTAATTCAAAATTAAACTACGTGTGCGTCTAATAAGATACTACAAATTGCATAAAAATGATATTTGGGCTCATATGATCCATTATAGCTCATGTCCTGGATAAAGATGAAAAATTAAATTCGATTCTTTTTGTTGGGGAGGGGTTGAGCAAGTTAATTTGTATATATTTGTTAAAACAAGTTCAGAGTCGGAACAAGTTTGACGTCAAAATGTTCAGATGGCGCGCCCAACATTTTTTTTACAAAAATGAATATATTCGACATGAGCCGCACACAGGATTTGTACATTTGTTTCTACTAGTTCTCTCCCACACCTATACACTTCGATCGACGCAACAAATCGCTAGATGCAAGAGTTCAGATTTAGTTGGGCCTAAAATGTCCACCCAAAAAATGGTTGGGCCTAAAATGTTCTTTGTGGTCATAGCCTGACCTAGAGATTGTGATCCAAACGTAGGCTTAGCTGACCGGGACAGGCTACGGGCTCTATCGAAATTCGAAACCGCGATACTGAGCGGCCGGCCGAATACATCGTGACCAGATTTTTTATCCGGGAAAATATGTAGTGAAAATCACATATGTCCAGCAAACATGCAAGTATCTAAGAATAGGCGTCTGATATTTATCACGTCATCATAAGTTAAAATTTTACTCACAAATTTAATCTAGGAGTAAAATTTCCACTCATGGTGATCCGCAAGTAAAATTTTAACTTAAGCTGACATGGACAAATCTCGGACATCTATTCTGAAATCCAACGGTTTTGCATATTTGCACTTATATGGTTTGCACTACATATTTTCCCTTTTTATCCAATATCTTTTTAAGGAGAAATATGTGATGAGATTTTCTCCCATAGGTATGGCCTTAAGTTTCCACAGTTTTTTCCTCTCAAGGATTATATAAATGTTAAATATTTATAACCAAAACATGTACTTTTTAGGACATTAAAATTGAATTTAGTTTATCCAAAGCATATCCAACGGACATATAAACCCTCATTTTCACCAAACCCTACTAAGACAACCCAACTCCTTTGATTCACAGGCTATCGGCCACCCCTTCCAAATTTTTTAAATATGGGCATTTTTGGCCCGGATTTGTCGATAACTACAATTACCACATAATAACGAAGAAAAAGGTACAATTCAAACAAAATTTATCAACATTTTGTATTTTAGTTTCAATTTTCTTTATTTGATCGACCGGTTTATCGAGAGTTTCTAAATACAAATCGTGGCTCATCAGTAAGGTATGATAACAAGGGCAATTCATGCTGTTAATTAATACCATCACATTTTGAAACCCACCTCCTCACCATCCCTCGAAATCTATCTCATACCGTATGTCATTGCTTCTGTCATCTTATATATGACTAGTATTTTCTTATGCAAGGAAATCTAACTTTCAGCTCGTACATCTTAATTATGCACATAATTATATTTGTGTACATTATGATTTCAATTGAACTACTATTCCTGATGGTAGCTAGTTATGCACCCATAAATATCAACATATAAACATTTCTCAAAATATGTTTTTATATTAGAAGGAGCCAATTAGCCGATAAAAGTAAGAGCCAAGAATACACTATTTTTAGTTTGATGCAGATTGATCTTGCAACGAACACGATGGTAACTGATGTAGATCGGATCTAGCTAGATCGAATCACCAAGCTCTGGAACCTGGTTAGGAATTGTGGAAGCTCTGATACCGCTTATTAGGGATCAAAACAGAGACACAAAATTAACGTAGAAAACCCTTGCGAGAAAAAACCACTGGCAGCTATCATTACCGAGGAGTAGATAAAACGCAATGATTAGGACGTACCGTTGCACCTTTCACATACAACATACAAGAGATATAAAGGCGAAATAGAGAAGTCTGATTAGTAAAAGACCGAGAGTACTAATAGAAAACTAATCTAACTTGTAGGGAATATAATCCACATACATGATTATGTATAAATTTGGATCATATCTCTAACAGAGTTTGCTTATCAGCCATAGCAAAAATTCAAATTTTAAAACTTTATTTTAAGTTGATATGATTATGTGGTTTCTTCGTCGCAGCCAATTTGTCTCAAAGTATCAATATAAGTTATACCAGACAACTATTTTGACTTTCTTCACTCATATTTCTACGGCTTAAATTACGAGTGATACGTGAAGCAACAAGACTACAAGAGCCGTCTGCTAGAGACAAAAGAACAATCAAGTTTCAGTAGGGGCCTTCGTGGTGCCGGCCATATCGCAGAAATGATCACGTTATGTCATAAGCTAGGCGAAAACAAGATGCGCACACAGAACGCTCCTATGGACACTAAACACATGAGACCCTCATAAATTCCTCATTGATCTATCACATTCACATATTTAATTACATACTAGTCAATTAAAACACGTACTTGTAACAACTTACTATAGCTTCTTAATTCTCTATGGAGACCTTCATGCAAAACCAAAGGCCACACACACACTTGACACACATCCAACATCCTAATTAAACACATCAACGAAATTAACACACTACTAGTAGAGTAGACTTTAACTAGACTCAACACTAAACCTGAAATTAACCCAGCATCAACTCCATAAACTAGAGAAACTAAATGAAAGCACCTGTACTACTAGTACGACACTACTTTGCTTAAAATTTCCCTCCAATTTTAATTAGCTCGTGTTGTACACCAAGTACTAGTAGTAGCAACAGTACACACTAGCCATTTTACTTTGTCGATCGATCGTTGGAAGAGAATCCGATCACCAGATGGTAACTTCACCTGCCAACATATCCGATCAGCTTCAGCTTCAGCTAGCTCCGGTAGTAATGGCCGCCGTACGCCGGCGGCGGCGAGGGGACGGTGAGCTGGGCGCAGACGTCGGCGAAGGCGGTGAGGATGGCGGCGTGGTGGGTGGGCGCGTTGAGGGCGAGCAGTCGCCGGAGCATGCACCGGAGGTCGTCCCAATGGCACATCCCCATCTCCACCACCATCTGCACCATGCTCTCCCTGAAATCCGCTCGTGGATCCGACGACTCCTTCTCCACCGCCACCCCCACCCCGCCGTCGATGACGTCATCCTCCGCCGCCGCACGCTTCTTCTTCTTTTTCTTGATCGACGGCGGCGGCGGCGTTGACTTGGTCGTCGTAGTCGTCGGCTTGATTTTGACTTGGTCGTCGTAGTGGCTGGTGGTGGTGGAGTAGCCGCCGGTGCTGTAGGTGGTGGCGGCGGAGGAGGAGGTGAATGACGCCGCGGCGGATGACGATGACCACCGGAAGTTGTACCCTCTCGCCGTCGTCGTCGTCTTCGCCGCCGCCGCCACCGCCGTCGCCGCCTGCTTGCACGACGCGGCGGCGGCGGTTGCCGTCGACGGCCAGATGAAGAAGGAGGTCGCCAGGCTGAGCAGCCTCGGCCGCCGCGGCCGGCATCCGCACCCGGAGTCCACCACCGCCACGTGACGCCGCCGCCGCCGCCCCACCGGAAACTGCCTCCCTCCTCCTCCGCCTCCGCCGCCTGCGCCGGCGCCGCCGCCTCGCCGCGCCATGGACGTGGACATCTCGAGCTAGCTCGACGACGCACCAATCAATCAAGCTTGGATTGGATTAGCTTAGCAAGATGGCATGCGAAGCTAGCTGCAGTGAGTGGCAAAAAAAAATGTGATTTTTATTTTCCGTCTTGGTGTGTGTTGGTGTGGTGAGTGGTGAGGAGACAAGCTAAGCTTGTTGGGGATTGATGCCCAGCTGGTTAGCTTATATATGATTGAGGGTGATTAATTAAGGTGGGTTATTAATTTATAATTAGATTAGACTGGTTGGGGATTTGATTAGTGGTTGGGCCATGTGTGCCTTACCTTGGTACGGGTTGCTCATCTAATATATCCATAGTTTCCTCCTCAACTGATCATTTTCATTGCATTGGATGAGTTGACTTTTACCGCCGGCCCACTCCTTTTATATTCTCTCCACATGCATATGCATAGCCCTGATTGCAATTGCATTTGCATGCGGTTTGATGATCAAAATGACACATTTTATATATGAATAACGTCAAGTGAATGTTGGAACGCAATCTCCTAGTCGATCTTGTACTACTGATTTCGTGGATGAACACGCATGTTGTGTTATTCATAGAGTTTTGGTGCGAACATTCTTGTGAAATATGGAGCCTATGTTATTTGCAAGTGAATTTTTTCTTTCTATCTACAGAGCACTTCTAAATCAAAATTCAACAACTTATTTGTTTCGTTTTTTTTTTCATTGGATGAAAAATTTCAAACTCAAATAGTCTACTTTACTTTATAAAATAAAAGAAAAAAAGCATAATCTAGATGAGCATAAAAACGCATAGATTAATTCAATTAATTAATCTAAACGAAGAAATTAAGGGCTACACTAAATGTTATGTTTATGTTGTAATTTTTTAGTGTACGAACGTTTTAGTCTATTGATTAATTGCACTAATTTAATCAGCCAATAATTTTTAAAAAACCACACAACAAACAAATGCCATATAGAATATCATAATCCACAAGTCACAGCTTAATTTGCAGCTGGGTTCCACCAGTGTTTGGCGTGTACATGCGCATGCAGTGTGAATGAAAACGAACTACTCCCCGATCCGTACGTGTCTACACAGTTGCTGCTTCTTAATTATTTTACTAATTGTCATCAATTCGAACTTGTGGTTCCTTTCATCCTTGCTTATACTATCAAGTCCTAACGGGATAAAAATATATGGGTGTGGGATGATCGATATACTATGTTACACGTGATCAGGTTGGAAGCTTGAACCAAAGAGCTTGGCAATCCAGCTGTGTCCATTAGATCAGTTGATAAGACCAACAAAATAAATAAACTGATTAATAGTCAGGGGAGTATATAATTTCAAATTAGCATCTTAAACCTTTTGTGAAACCTATTTCTCAAACAGAGAACGATCTTTGGCAATTCATAATTTTCTTCAAAAACGAAAAGTAAGCATGCAACACTATCTGCACCACTAGCTAGCTAGTCACAGCATAATTATGTGCCCGTGAGAGTGAGAGGTTGCTGATGACCGATAGCAATCGGTACTTGAACCAGGACGACGACTAAACGTACGATGGCAAATGCTGGCACGTTACAGCCTGATAAACCGCAAGCCAGAGGAACATTTGGTATACGAAGTTGGCAATAGCTTACTTGCAAGCTAACCAGACACACATGCGCGCGCGCGCGCGCACACACACACATGTACATTAATATGTGCACAAACGTACGTGTAGACTCCACACCAGTTTAATTAAATACCAAGAGGACATGTACGTTTTATAATTAGCTAGTAGTATCATGCATAGTGACATGCACAATTTTGCTATGGAGTATATATCTTTACATACACGTAATTACGCATATATTGACATACATAGTGACATGCACAACTTTATAAAGTCCTAAAGCGCTGTATAGTAATAGTAGCAGCTACACCTACAAGTTCATTTTTTTTTACTGACGTGATACGTACGCAGAAGCTTAATATGTTGGCAAACTATACATGCCTACCCTTTAATTTGTACGTGAAATACTGTCAACCACCACACAGCATATTGTGTTACGAGAATATATACAAACAGTAGACAGTACTATACGTACCACGTGATGTTCCCTACATCTTGGCCAGTCGATCTGATCTCACTGGCATACTTGATTACATTGCTTCTCCTTGAATTTTATGTGGTCGGTAATATGAACCCGGGGATATGCTAAGGATACAACGCGTGTATGAAGAGACGCATTTACATAAGTGGCGCACAATAGCAAAATAATTGGATCGCCCTGGAAGATACGGGCCATGGGCGGCCACGTGGCCACCCCGAGGGGGTCAGGCCCGGAGGCCATTATCCCTTAGGGAAAGGGGTACGGGAGCACCCGGACCCTAGCTACGCCACCCCGCACCACTCCCGTGAGAGGGGCGAGCCCAACCGCCAATTACTCAATTCAACGCGAGAATAGTGCTCAGATGCTGCCCCATCGCATTTAATGCGAAGTGAGGTGCGCCTGTCAGTGCTCATCATCATCACCTTTAGCACGGGACAGAAGGAGAGCAAAGTCTTCACCAGCGACCGCGAGCTGACTGAACCGTCAGGCTACCCACGCCTCTCCCCCCTAGCCGGTCACCGTCACATTAAATGCGACGGACGGCTGCATGAGAGAAAGAAGCTGGGGGGATGTGTCACCCTTATTCCCGTTGGAGAGTCGCCGACAAGTGGGCCCCTGCTGGAGTAGGTGGTTGACCCTTCCCGTAGTAAAATGACGGCATCATCGCCCGTTTTTCCCAGCAACTCCCACGACGTGGCAACATGAGCAGGTATAGGAGAAGACCCACGATAAGACAGAGCATTAACCACTCTCCGGCGAGGAGTGGAATGAATAATGTATGACTACTGTGGTGTTCCCTTGGCCCTATAAAAGAGGCCCAGGTCCCTTGTAAATGAGGTTGGTTTATTTCTAGAAGATCACAAGTCTATATTCACACTGCAGCACACCTCAGTCATTAGCTCCAGCGCCGTCCAAGGGTAGCGTTCCATCTAGATAGAAGAAAAAGAGATTGGGAAAAGAGTCAGATACACTTTGAATGTAGCGCAAAAATATCACCATACCAAATATTGTACTCATTCATCTACTATATCAACGACAAAAACAAGAGTAGAGTATTACGCTTCCCTGGCAACCCGAACCTGTATAAGCCCTGGTGTCATGTGTGTTTAGCTTGTCTTTTCACCTGCCCACCTTCTTCCTCTCCCTAACTCAAACCCCTGAACACCGCACCCCCGTGCCAAACCCAAAGGGATCCTCGGGATCCCCGCGTGTCAAGCACACGCATCGACACATGTAGATCAATTGCTTTCAGCCCCGATTATGAACAGTAGAAAATTACTTTTTTCTGGTTCGTCTCATCGGAATGGGTATATATATATATTGATGTCTACTGTTGAACGATGTTACGTTGTGTAATATACTCCGTATATACTCTTGTCGTAAGCGTATGCAGAATTTGGGTGATCGATTGATCAGCATACGTACGCGATGGTTTGCGCGTATATTCAAGATGAGTAATTAATAGATGTGATCTTGGATTGTGATGTTTTGCTTTGACTAGCTTCGTTTCGATGCCGACATATATGTATGGATATGGACGTGCTATAAACCGCCGACCGTGCAGTGACTTCCCCAATCGCGATCGAGCTCTCGCGAAAAAGAAAAAAACTCCATCATGCGGCAATCAGGCTACTCTTTTGGTTTGGTAATTTATTTGTATGGATATTCCGACTATTCGACTAACTTGGCCGTGGACTCGCGGCTACTTCTTTTTGTCACCGGATGTGTACTGATTTGGTTTGCTGTTTTTATGATATATATGGCTGCGAAAGTTGCATTTGGTTTGATTAATTAATGGAGTTTTTCCTTTATGGAAATTAAACTTATTCCGATGAAAATTTTATAAATTCATATGTTACAAACAAATCCGTAGCTCTGTGATGGATGGAAAGCGCAGTACGTACGAATTCGAAGTGTGTGTTTGTTTTGCTACCCTATATACAATTTTTTGACGTTAATAAAGTTTTGGTTGGTATAGCAAGTTAGCAACCCAAACTAGCCTTACATCAGCAAAGCAAACTTGTTCGACCATTTGTCAATAATGCTTTGATTAATTTACTCCCTCTGTTTGATAAAACGATATATATTAAGGTCATTTCTTTTATAAAGTACTTAACTTGCTAATAGACACCACAATAATCCTATTACTCCTTTTCTGCCAGAATATAGCTAAGCTATTTTTAAAGGATGTGATATTTTCTAAGACAAGAATTTAAATCCTTTCAAAAATAACTTTATTCTGGGAGGGAGGGAGGCATGAGTAATATTTTTTTTATTTTAAGAATTAATAAGGTTGGATCGGCCGCTCCGGGAACGCCCAACTGCCGTCTAATTTAACCTGGATCGATCAATCCTCTCGATAGGATTTCGCTCCCAACTTAATTTTGAGAGGAGCTCGCAGACATACAGTTAAACAAATCTCAGCTCCAGCTTAATGACAGTATCGACAGTTAACACAGCCTAATTACAATGATAAAGCGTGTAGCGTGCATGTGTCAGAGATTGATTGCCTGAAGTAATTAATCATGCATGCAATTGAACATCATTAAAATCTGCACTCCAGTTTCGGTTTTAATCAACTAAGAAACCATTTAGGAACCGACCGATTGTCAGCCAGCATTCATATACAACCCAGTGGCAGACGCAGGAATTCACAGCTGGGTATTCACAGTTAACTAATCGTTACATACAGAACATAACGTTGAGAAAAATATGTGTTAAATTGTACAATAGATTCATGTTCATATTATAGAAAGCTCACAAATTTGAGTATTTTATAAAAATAACTATAACTACAACTTAATTTATGTTTGGCTATACTTTGGAAGTGACGGAATATGTGAAATTCACAGGATAAAATTGAGCAAACTTAATCAAATAAGTATATACATATATTGAATTTTTTTCCTATGAAAATTTTGGGTATTCACATGAATACCTAGGAACTACATGGGATCCACCCATGATACAACCACAGTACTACATACGTAACGCCCAAAGGCATTATATGTTATACGTACGTATTCTCTGTTCAGGACGTCCGTATATACAAAAGCTGTATCGGATGCTAGGATTTTTTTAATATATTCTAGATCTTTTATAGAAGGATGTGATATTTCGTAGGATGCTTATATCTCGATTCATTGTCCTGGAAAACATATATTCTTTCGGAGATAGCTTTATTCGGAGACAAAAGTAATACTTTATAAACAAACTAGTCAAAAAATTTATCCCAAAAGTGGATTCTCTTCAATACTAACGTTGTTGGCGGCCAAGGTCCTACGTGACGACACATAGCGACGTTCACCAACACCCTGACATGCTAGCCACTTAAACAGAGAGGAACGTTGCCAATATCATTGGCGTCAAGTACTCCCTCTGTTATTTTATATTTGACGCTAACTTAGCTGAAAAATAAGACAATCAACATCAAATAAAAATAGACGGATGAAGTATCTATTTATATACGACTAACTTTGTCCTAAAATAAAACTATCGCATGCTTCATAAGCCAATAAATTTGGACGGTTCATTGGACAGAAGTAGTGTTTTATAAATAGTCCATTATAAGATTCTGAATGTAAATTACAAGTCAATGTCGACCCCATCATGTTAGGCACCACGGGTACGAGGGCATCGACGGCAGTGCTGTTGGCGCCGGGGCTTAATTTGAACCTGTGTGCTGAAAATAGGTTTTCCAAAGGGCTATAAAATGTAAAATATCCTGTATTGGATGTTCAGAGCTTGTGATATACTAGAATACGTAGGGGCCGGTAGGTATATCCGGTATAGATACGTATATATAGGTTAGACCAGTGGTCAAAACATGTCAGGTTTTCAGTGTGTGGGGCCCATATGCCAGTGCTGTTGCCTTGGCTGGCTAGCTACACGTACCTGCACTGCAGCAGTACTGGCTACTGGCTAGGCCATCATCGCCTGCAGAGAAAACGGCCGGCCGAGAGGTCGCCGTCACAGATGCTGCCGCGGTGGTCTGAGCCGGCCGGCCGGTGAGCCCACGTACGCCGCAGTACAAAACCAGTATAATTACTGCGCACAGTAATTACCGCAAGCGATTACTGTGGCTTTCACGCGTCTGTGGCCGGTTTATACCGCAGCTCAGCTGGCGTATATATACTTGCTCTCTCCCAAAAATAAATAAATTCTCAGCTATGGATTAATCTGGACATCACTGCAGATAGAAGTATTATGCTGTCTGCTGTCTACAGCACTCTTTGAATCCCGATCTGTTTGTATTGTTTTTAGCTTAATCATCATTGTTCATGCCGGTATTTGTACGGTGTGAGGTGGACAAACTTATGTTGCTTGATCATGACTGCTCCCTTTGGATTAGAATCAGATGGACATTGATCAGGGCAGGACCAACGATCATTAGATTCATAGAAGCTGCAGCTCATTGTCCGGGATGGACGGCCGGATGTGCAGGTACTTACCGTACTATGTCAAGAGCGATCAAGATTCAACACCACATTTTTCTCAAGCTTTTTATAGATGGATGGATCCATGCATGATTCCATGGATGCAGTCTGAACATCATATCCGGTCCTCAGTTCACATCATTTCGTTTTGCAGAATCCAAAGCACGGAGCTCGATGTTTATCCCCCTTGAGATTTGATGAATGCCGTTCGACCTGCATGCATTGCAGCGTGCAAACCGCCGGACATTCTCCGGGAAGAGAGATCGCTGATCGCATGATGATGCGTCCGAAATTCGGCACACCAGCAGAGGCCTGATCTTTCTGCTATAGTAGGCCCGGTGAATCATACACTAATTATTTAACCATGGTAAAATTAACCATATGTGAATTTACCTATTTACCTCTGTGAATATAGTAGTAGTAGTACATAGGTTAACACATGCTATATTGCAGAATTTGTAATGCAGCGTGGCCTTGGCAGTGAGTACTCCCTCCATATCTTTTTTTTAACGTTGGTTAGCTTAAACGTTAAACATATAAATATAGAGGTAGTACTGTTTACTGTACACCAAAAGCCTGTACGGAGATCTACGGTGCACGGGGGCATTCATCTATCTGAGCTTGAAATGATGAGGCCAGCCTAATTTCTTCTTTCTTGGCCATGGCCTCTCCTGATAGGCTTCATAGATCAGGGCCATCAGGATTCAGGAATTCAGGGTGACTCTGCATCTAGTACTGTATCATGATTCATGGGTGTGTCCTGTTGCTGAAAATTGGAGGTATCAGAATTCAGATCTACTATACTCCATACTCCATGTCATATTGTCATGTGTGTGCGCGCTTGTGTGAGAGAAAACGGATAGAGATCCACATAATTGCAGGTATGTTTAGGCTGTAAAATTTGTCTGAATATGGTTGTCCTGCCAGGCCCCGGCCACATTATGAACAATGTCAGAAGGCTGATGCATGCTCATAGTCCCCATTTACGCTGGCTAGTTTGTTTTAATTCTCGAAATACAAGAAACTAGTAGCAGATTTGACATATTACAATAAATCCGGACAAGAATCATATCCATATTTATAGTATTAGGATAAATCATATTTGGTACTAAATTTTTTATTTTAAGACAGGGAGTAGTTGATTGTGCAGCTAGCTAGCAGTAGATTATATACTCCATCTCAAATAAAGCCACATTCTAGTTAAAATTTTGAACTAAAAGTGGAGTACCTATATTTTGCAAAACTGCTGATGACTCTTGTGAGATCGATCGATTATCCTGACAAAATCCATTAAGGTGCTTTTATGTGATCAGGTGATGAAATCATGAAATTCAGGATAGCTAGGCGCCGGTGCAAAATGGTTTTGAGTTCTGTGGAGTCATCGCCGCATGTGAATGCAAGCACTGTGGCACGGCCATGGCGCTTCAATTCCGACCGCTGGTAAATGCTTAATTAGCCGCTGCAGGAGAGAGCAAATGCTTTGACTGACAATACTAGTGACGACGGGGTGTGTTTAGTTGTAAGTCACATTTTGCCATAAATTGTCACGTCTAAGATTAGGCAAGCTTGACTATTTTGGCAACTGTTTGGTTATTGCCACAGTTTGTGGTAAGATTCTCTTGGTCCCACGCATCAGCGATATGAAAAAGTGCGGCAGGATTTTTTTGACTGGCCAAAGTATGGTGGAGAATTTGTTCATCTAACCTTATATAAGTATGGCAATTTTTATTAGCTAGTGGTGGCAATACGGGGCTAACAACTAAACACACGTCACTGTTGCTGATTAAATCGGATGCAGGCAGAGTCTTGCTCCAGCTTGCGTCACCTGGATCATCCTTGGAGTTGTTGGGCTCAACACAAGAGACTTCAATGTTTCTGAGTACTGACTCCTCGGAAATAGTAGCACTGCTAGTCCATTTTCATTTTACGGCAGTGGTAAAATGTGTGTACTCCACTGCTAGTAGTATATGGAGTATAGTTCTGAGGCTAATTTGGGCTGTGGCATTGTGTTTGCTCGGCCCACTCTAGCGAAATTAAGCCCATGGATCACAAGATCATCCCAGCCTGCTAAAGAAACTGAAGTGATGGCCTATGGATCAAATCTGCCATCCACCACACATGCACTGTTGCAAACGGCCCACGTCCACCTCATATTTTCTTTGTTTCTTCCTGATTTTTCAACGGACACCACTAGCGCACACACCTGCTAGATGTGCTCTTTTCAACACGGACGCTCGGTCTTTACCGTGCGCATGCATTACCTAATCAAACGAGAAAAAAAACAAGTTAACATATGTGTGGTAAAGCTTAAAGTAGGCCTCACTTCGTTTGCTAATTACTCTTTTTGTTTCAGATTGTAAGACGTCTTACCTCTCTAATAGAGTACCTTACGATCTAAAATAGAAGGTAGCACTTTCTTAGGCTTGATGAGTATCATGCTAGAACAAGAGCGATCTCATTGACATTTCATATTTTTGTGCTATACTCTATACTTCCGTTTTTTTTGCATTGGTTAACTCAAGAATACGCTAAACAATAACATATAATAATGGATGGAGCGGCGGTGGAACCAGGAGTAGGGTAGGTAGTGTCTAGCTGTTCTACTCCTAATAGACTAAGACTAAAATTACACTTATAAATCTTAAAATATAGTAAAAAATTTTAAAATTACGCAAAATACACTCAGCCTGCCATTGAGAAATTTTCCATTCTACCACTGGGATGGAGTATATGTAAGAAGGATTAACAATTGATCATAATGATCAACGATGAATAAATTGATCGATGTACAATCATGCATATATGACCGGCACCTACACTACATATGTGCTTCTGTCAGTGCACGCGCGCACACACATCTACCGAGGATAATGAATTAGCTAAAATTACGCCCGACCTCTGCATCTACCGAGGATGCACACGGTCAAATAAAATAAACTAAGACAAACATCAACATATTATGCTGTCTTGCAACTAGTAGCTCTTAAATTGCAATCGATAATCACACAGAAAGCTAGACATCTACTCAGAACAACACTTTCAAAAAGGAACCACTGCATGTCTGTCACTGTCATTAATTAGAACAAAATTTTTATCGATCCAACATCTGAGAAGACACCTTCCTCAAGAAGATGTCAAACAACCGATGACATTAATGAGTCCAAGTCAGATCAGAGTTTTCACTCCAGAGTTAGACACTACACCTCCGTGTCTCCGATCAATCACTGAGAGCAACATATGCCTCATGGTTGCCCACCAAAAAACAAACCACACTTGGCATGAGATGATTTGGGAAAGAGTAGATTACTGTGTGTGTATATACACACGCTAAACTACTGTACTAGCCAGTGATGAAATCTACTATATATGTATACGTTGACCACACACTACCTGGTAATAATGGATATTTTGAACAAGGACACGGTCTCCAAAAAATACCTTTGACCATACTTTTATATACTAATATATATAGAAATATCAATAAATATATTGAAGTATTTTTCAAGATAAATCTAAATATGTGTTTCAACGTTCTAAAATTAATTACTTTTAAAAGTTTGATACGTACGTCACCGTGTTTGCGTAGCTCAACTGGCCGTGATTACGTACGCAAATGCGTGTGTTGTCGTGGTCCATGTCTGCGAGCAGGTAACACGATAACTTCATTGACTGACTTCTTCGTATAGTGATACATGTCAGCATGAGTCCATCGATCAAACTGTTCAACTTGATATCCTAAAGCATTACGCTACGCAGGCATATATGTACTCGTGCAATGAAAAAAACAAAGTTGACTGACTCGATGCATATTATATTGGGGGCATATGGAGATATATATGTACCAGTACGTAGTCTAGTATTACCGAATGCACCAAGAGACGAGGATGACATATCTAGTGAAAAAAATTAACCATCCGAATTAAAATTTTAGATTTGACACAAGTATTCATATTTATTATTAATTTTTTTATATTATACTATATATTTATGGACAACAAGATGTCTGTAGTAACTTTGTTAATATAAAATACCAGTTTTTTGAGGTGCTCTTATAGAGATGGAATATATGTGGGTAGAGATAGAATACGTGTTACATGCGTGTATAGAGATAGACGACGTGTACTACTAACAGTCCATATCAGGTTGTACTATTTTACCATGAGCAGACACAAATTAACGACCGGATCAACGAAGTCACAACAGCTGCCAGACAACATGCAAAATCCAAAAAAGGAAAACAAAGAAAAACGAGTGCAGAAGCAAGAAAAATACCGGGGCCCACCATGTCATTGACGCAAGGGCAAGGGTCAAGCAAGTACTGTGGGCCCCACTGGCAGTTGGTCAAAGTTGACTCCAACTTAACTCTACTCTCATATCAAAGCTCGACCAGCAAACTGATCGAGCAACGCGTCTCTGCCCTTCGCGCCTTTTTCTTCCCCGGCCGCGCGAACCGAAATCGATCCCCTTCCACGCCATCACAAAATCGATCGATCGAGGCAGAGATTCTCAATCCCCACCGGCCAGCGGCGAGATGTTAGGGGAGCTCATCTCCAAGATCCTGCTGTAAGTAATGAAAGGTTTTCTTCTACTCGCCTCCCTCTTGCATGCAAGCTGTTCGACTCAATGCTTGCCTTAGCCATAGCTACATCATCCTTGGCTGCAATCATATATATACCATGTTCTCATGATTAAACTGTCTTCTGAATTCACTGCGATGCTTGCATGGATGGATGTATGCAGGGTGTTGTTCGGGTATGCCATGCCGGCGTTCGAGTGCTTCAAGACGCTGGAGACCCGGCCTGACGACGCCAGCATGCTCCGCTTCTGGTGCCAGTACTGGTCAGCTACTAATTAACTCTTATTAATCTGCATAAAAATTATTGCTCAACTAATAGCTGGAGCATATGAAAAAGTAAAATCGCTACTACTGATTAATGGGCTTAGTTTCCTTGAATTAAAATTTTTGGTTGCGTGCTTGCCTAGTCTCGATCGGTTAGTTTCTTTGCGATCCTCCTATCTCAGTTCCCGGTCATTGCCTGAGTTTCAGTATGATGCTTTTTCTTTAATGTCATATGTATCGTGACGATCAATCATGCCTGGCTTTGGCTGTTTGGCTCTTCTCCTTCTTGCCTTTTCATTAGTCACATGCCATCTTGATGTGTATGCTGTCTGTTGGCAAAAGTAGATATTCATATTCAGTTCCTTTGTCTAAAAAATAATGTGACTGATGAGGTCAACTTTGTATCTGCTTTTGTTTAGTTTCGATGGATAACATGGATTTCCATGTGGATGCTGTTCGTTGGATAATGACAATCTTAGATTTTAGTAACCTCCACACAAACATTTGTCAACAAAATGGTTACTGTACGATATTTGCGTGATGCTTGACAACTTAGGATATTTGGCATTTTAGATAAGGTTTCTTAGTAATATACTGTAACTGTACTGTCTAAAAGTCAGCTTTATGAAAAATAAAAGAAAATTGATTTGTTTAACAGTTCCCCATTGATTCTATATTTCTTTGTCAGCGAGACAGTGACATGTTTTAGATGATGTACTAGTTTGTAAGACAATGCTTCTAGGCGTGTTGTTTTATTTTTGTTTGAAGACTTGGGCACGCATGATGACTAGGCGTCTAGGTTAGGTATATAGAACATCATTGATCAACTAAAGTAAAGGATTGGAAGTTTCCTAAACTGCTATCCTGTGATCGTTTTACTTAATTAATTATCAGGGGAGGGAATTCAAATGCTAGGAAGGAACGATATTAAGAATATTGAGTTGCATGCACCAGCGAGATCACATAAAAGATTAACGTGATGATCAACTTACACAGATAATACAAATTAATGTCATTCCCTGACGTTTGACTTTACTGTAATGACATTCGGACAAGAATTCTTTTGCATTAAAATAACAAATTGAAATCAAAATAATGCATGCATAACATCACTACCCTCTGAAAAACTTACTAATTAGCAAATTGTTCTGACTGAATCACTGAACACCATTTCGAGTTTAAATATTTACTTGGCAAAACAAGGCGCCAACTACAAATACTTACAATCAGTTAACTGTCCTACTCTTGATAAGGCATATTTTTTTGCTGAATATTAAACTGCAAACTTCTAGTCTTGAAAAATTATTTGAGAAATTTTTTTATATAACTTTAATGCACACTGCAAATTAGCCAATGGCTTTTGCAAATGCTGTTGACACTTCCCATGCTGAAGGTCAAGTATCTGTCTTCCTAACATTCAGTTAATTCATTCCTTTTCAGGATCATAGTGTCCATGGTGATAGCTTGTGAGAGCTTCGTCTCATGGTAAGTTGAATTCTATCTGCGAAGTGTTTTCCCTTCCTACTTGACAGTTCAGCTCGTTTATGCTTGTCTACTGTAATCTGCTCATGACAGGATGCCAATGTATGGAGAAATTAAGCTAGCTTTCTTTGTTTATCTGTGGTACCCAAAAACGAAGGTAGCAAAATACATCTGATGGTTATACTCTCCTCTATAAATGACAGACTCAATGTCGTCTTTGTCTACTGAAGAAAAGAGAATAACTGTATTATCTGCTCACCTGTGGGGTAACTATTTTTTCAGGGCAGTGATGTCGTGTATGATTCGTTCATTCGGCCTACAGTGATGCAATATGAACCAAACATTGAGCAAAGGTTGGAACATTTGAGAGCTAACTCTGGCCAGCTGATAGCATTCTACATCAAGAATTTCGCGGACAAAGGGACAGCTTTCTTCATGGATTTCCTGCGTTATGTTGTTTCTGAAAGACCTGAAGCATCAAATTCAGAGCAGGTAACTAGCTTCTTGTACTCCTTGTATCAAAATGGATGCATCGTAATGATATTATGGTTTTTTCCTCCTCCCCCCCCCCCCCCCCAAAAGAAAAAAAAACACCACCACCATATTTCCATTAGAGAAATGCAAACAGCTAACAGAGTGACAGCATCCTGGAAGAAAAGAAAACACAAAGGCTGGCAAACCGACAGATGCTTGCTAAATCATCTGTCAGCCGCATCGTTTAAACCTGCAAACAAGACGCAACACAGAGCACTGAAATATCTACACTACAGCAGAACAAACTGAACTTCCATTTTGTACATGAAGAATTGTATATAGGACATATAATCTCTTTAGAATTACTGTTAGAGTGAATCAAATTGAATGTCTGGTATTCCTAAAACAGTCACTAAATTTATCATGCCTTCATGAATACCTACCTTGTTCCAAAGAGTTGCAGTGTCCTCCTTTGTGCCATAATTCCATTAGATCATCCTAATTACTTTATTTTCTAGTGCTAGAAATTCCAACTAGGAATGTCCAAACCACAGCTTCCTTAAACTACCAAAGTCACCCAATTCAGAGCTAAGCTAGACTTTTTCCCCTGAACCCTATGAGGCTATGACACAGTAGCTAATTCTTCCAACCTGAAGAAACTCCATCTTGCCTCCAGAAACAAAATACCACAGCAATTAAGAACTTCCTCCCAATCCTGCCAAATCAACCTTTCCCAGCTCTGTCCCACTCATTGCCTCACTCTGGCAAACAGACAGATAGCACTATTTTTAGTGCTACTGTCTCTGTAGATCTAGTCTTATCATTCTCCCCTAATTCTGAACATCTGTGGCCCATATGTGCAAAGCCGCTGTCAGTACTTCTCACAGATTGGGCTCAAATCCTGGCCCAACCTGACAGTGACGGGCAACAACCATGAGCCAACCAGATTGAACCATTCCCTTCCACATACCAATTGTCTCTGCCTGTCTGTGTTAGCTGGACCTGGACATGTGTGATCAGTGATCACTGTGATATGCATTGTCTGAATTCTGCCGGCTAATCACAAGCCGACATCTTTGTCTTCTTCACCAAACGGCAAACGCCCATGTGCACGAATCTTAATGCGATAGACACACATACACTGCACATGCACATGCACAGGAGAGACAGTTTGAACATTTTTATAAAATTATAATCCATTTTACAATAATGATCAGCTTAGTAATTCTCTCTCTGTTTCGTGTGCAGCAGAGGAGCAGCAGCAGTTGGTCGAGCTGGAACCCATTCGCCAGCCGCCGGCGGGCACCGTCTCCGCCACCGCCGCCGTCGCGGGAGCGCAGGTTCAGCGGCGGCGACCCCGACGACGACGCGCCATCGGCCATGGCTGACGTTTTTCGCGCTTCCCTCGGCGGTGCCGTGCCCCGGCGACCACACAACAACAATAATGGAATGCATTAAGGCAGGTTAAGCTAGCCGCCAATGGTTGCATTGCATCATCCATATAGGATACGGTATAATAATGTAAATAGTATAAGTAGATTGGATCAAACGTCAAAGAAAAAGCAGCAAAAGGAGAGGACAGAAAGGAACAGAGCAGATGTGGAGTGGATTAATGAGCAGATGTGTATGAACTACGAACCATTGTGTAGTTGTAGAAAAACTATGTTTTTTTTTTGTTTGTTGCGTGTTGTTTTGATTTGTATGGTTGGTTGCTGCATTGATCATGGAACCATGACGAGTAAAACTGTAAATTATCACCGCTCCATAGTGCCCTCATGCAGTGGTGCTAACTATGGACGGCCATTTGGCATGCCCGGCACGGCCCGGTCCAGTCATGGCTAGGCATGACCTACCTCTTATTGGGCTAGAAAGGCCTGACAAACATGCCGAGCCAAGCCGGGCCTGTCCGCTTGCCACACCTTTGGCCTCGGCATGGTCCATTAATCACGTTTTTATGCATTTTGGTCCTTGCTCGAGCATTTTTGATGCTATGCTATGTCTGTCCAAAAAATACTTGTTGCACTTCAAGATGGTGAAGTTGACAATGGCAGTCACCAGTAGCTTATGGATCCCAACTAGCACACTATTGAATTGTTCGGCCATGTTGGTTGTCATGAATCCCCATCGGCGACCGTTTGTGTCATATGCATGAGACCACTTCGATTTTGTTCTCATTGATTTTTTTTCAAGCCACTCGCGAGGTTTGTCAGCTAGCAATACTCTATGTTTCTCTACATCCCTCTGAAAATCCACTTCTCATCGATCTGACATATTCTTAATAGTTTATCTGCTTGTTCCTTATTAGCCCCCGCATTAGCAAAATTAACAATAAAGTGCCTCATACACCAGCGATCATGAACAACCGGTAACCATTGCATCGGTGTCTTCGTTGCGTTAAGTATGCCGGCATGACGATCTGAGATTATACATACCTCCCATTCACGGCTGATCATGACCCGCCGGATTAGCTCTATAAACCAACTCCAGTTTGGGCCATCCTCCTTATCTAGCAAGGCAAATACTAAGGGAACAAATTGGTTATTCGCATCAGCTTATATTGTAGCTAATAGGGTTCTTTTGTATTTCCCGGTTAAGGGTCTTAATGTGGTATACTATATTTAGATTTCTTGTCTTAATGGCTTGTAGCAAAGTCGGCAAATAAACATATGCTTCATCCCATTCTCCATATATGAGCTTCATGGCCTTCGCTCTCGCCCTCTAGGCTTTACCGTACTTCAACTTATACTTGAACACCTCAAAGATATACACAGTCAAAGCCCGGGCAGAGATGGTCGGTTGAAGCTTGATAGTCATGCAAAGACTGTTTGCTATGAACTTCGACGTCAACTGTTGATGGTTGCGCCAACCCTCAACAATAGCACATGTGTGTTCATCTCCACCTCGATTTATTCTCCATATTCTACCTTTACGCTTTCTTGCGTTTACCTTCTTTACAACGCCGATTCTTACATTTGATATTGTACCTCCTATACTCGGAGGATTGGACAACAAGATATGGCCGGTGGTGAACAACGACATACTCCTACAGCCATATCTTCATTGCCATCATTGATGGAAACTCAAAGACACTTTTTAGGACAATCCTTCTCAAATATTTCGGGCAAAACAATCGTATTTATTCCCCCATATAATATTTCACCATGTGCACGACTTAGGTCCATAACCTCCAGAATATCATGCTTCCTTCCAAACACCTTCTCGAATGCAAGGGATTCCGCCACTGATAGTTTATCATTTTCATTTATTGGCTCGAATGGACGGTCATTGTCAGAGTCAGAAGCATATTCATCTTCATATGTCTGAACATTATGTTCTTCCTCTTCGCATTCTTGTTTGTCTCTTCTGGACTTGCTTCCTCATTTCTCTCTTCCGGACTACCTTCCTCATTCTATCTTACGGACTAGCTTCCTCATTTGGCTCGGGTGCGCTATCCTCTGCCTTAAAGTGCTCATTGTTAGTGTACAGCCCTAACACTACACGATTTTCTTCATACACTGACCAATCTATATCATTGTGCACAACCTTCGGAACATAGATAATAGACCACACATTCTCTTCTACTAGCTCTTGAAAATACTGTATAGAAAATGAGCAAAAAATTGAGAATGAATAGAAGAACCAACTAAAGAATATAGATCATTTGGCAAGGAAGTCATACATATATAGTCCTTTTGAGTTATGAAGAATGAAAAACGAATGCTCTTAAGGCTTCATGCATGGAACGAGTTTGTAATAACGATTTGTGCGAATAGTGGCGGGCTTAGCATGTAAAAGTTGTGTATTTGAAATGAAAAGCGGTAAAAAAATTATGACCATAAGTCTAATATTTTCTATGTGTAATATCACGTAGTTCTAAGCTAATCGTTAATGTATATATGTTGTAACACATATTTTAGTATGGTTTATATATTCATAGTGTTGTAGCATAAATACAACATATGGGTTGAAAGACCCTTTGTGCCTCATAGGAAGCGACGTGACTAGAAGAAATAAATTGTATTCATTGAATGAAGAGTGAAGTTGAATGCCTCTTAGGGATCACCCTCTACATACATACATACATACATACATACATACATACATACATACATACATACATA
>CM002478.1:2014993-2060732 GCA_000325765.3 Leersia perrieri
TATATATCTTACAAAATAGGACCCATTTCCTTCTAGTCTACAAAATTTCAAGCTACAAGAAAATGTTTTTAAAGTCATATAATCTTCAATCTTCAGGTATTTTCCAATTTTCCTCATAAAATGAGGCATATACATGAAATAATTGTTTATGACAATCCTAGAAACATGAAACAATGTTTTCAAGTATATATTAATCACCAATCTTTTATATAACAGATATTGAATTAAAGAAAATAAACAATCATAGAAAAGGAAAACACTGCACATAAATAGAATATACCTTGATCCCTCCATTTTATGTTGTAAAACTTCCAGAAACCACAACGATCACGATTTGTAAATACTTGGGTGCTGCATCATCTGTCAGCCACATCGATTTAGCAGGTGCTCCTGTAAAAAAAAAAAGATTTAGCAGGTGCACAATGAGGCCACACATTTGCGTTAATTAGGAAGGAGCTAGCAGGTCCAGAAAAGGTTACATTCTGCCTAGTTTTCATTTTCCCACATAATACTAGTGAAAAATACTCTATATATCGATTTTTTTCATAATTCATTGGTATTCATGTGAATATCCTTGACTATATAATGGACCCGCCCATGTGAGCAAAGATCGCACAGCCACCAAGAAACCAGAGGAAGAAGATGAACACAAGACAAAAAAAAAGAAAAAAAAAAAGAAGGTGACCTGAAAGGCCTGAACCACCATGCGCCACCAGCCATGCTGTCTCGCATCCACCAATTACCACAAATATGCATCTGTTAGTAAAAATAGTATAATGACCTATAACCTATAACTTGTCTATAGTTACAACACTAGCAACCATCACGCCTAAAGCTCAACAAGCAAGCACACTACATCATCAAAATCCACCAAACTCCTTCGAAGCTCCTACACCGTTATGTGGCACACTAATAAATTAGTTAGATTAAAGAAAATCTGAAAAAATTATAAAACATCCAGCCTTCATTTTCTGTTTAATATGGTGGACCCACTAGTTACCACCGTTAGATTAGTATGCTATCTTAAAAAAAAATCACAACAACCTCTTATATCTCCACCCCCTCTCTCCCCCTGTCCCCTTCTACTCCCTCGCAGAACGTACGTACTCCCCTTCCTCCACATCCTATTGTAATTTTTCTATTTTCTAATTTTCCTATATAAGTGAGATGAAAATATATAGGTTAGATTGAAAATTTTTAATCGACATACATTATTAAATTAGTTACATCCAAATTTTGATTCAATATAAATATTACCTATATATTCAATTTACATTTAGTTATATGCTAAATGGGGTGATTGGGCATTGTTAGTTGGAGTTAATGAGAAAAAACCTAAATGGACGGGAGCAAAGGTGGCGCTACTCCGAGGTTCTGGTGTTGGCATTGCCCTGAGTCCTGCCTTTCATGCGTCCCTGGGGTCGAGTATCCTGACCCTTCCCCAGGCTAACTCCTGCCTGGGCTCGGAGACTCGTTTCCGTATTTAGTGGGGCCCTAGATCCATATCACTTGCAAATACTTTTACGTTAAATAACTTTATAATATTGTGGTAGTAATGTTTTACAAATATATGCATACCATTTCAAAGTTGAACTAAATCTTGTCGTAAACATCAAATATTTATGACCAAAGGAAGCTTTATTAGTAGTAAATCCCATATTCCTCTTGAACTAGTATATATATAGTATATATATAGTAGTCCTACCAAGTGTCATCAAATTTACCTCCTCATCAGTTGCCTTCTTCGTGTACCTAATATCTCAGTACCATCGTAGTCAAATTCTAGCACCATAAATCCCAACAAAAGATGTCCAAATCCCAGGTTCCTTAAACTACCAAAGCCACACCTTAATCCAGAGCTAAGCCAGACAACTTCCCCTGAGACTATGATACACAACAGCTGGTTTTTCCAATCTGAAGAAACTCCCAACTGGCATCAAAAACAAAATGCTACAGGAACTAAATGGATGTTCCCAGTCCTGCCAAATCAACCTTTCCACAGCCCTCTCCCTCTCATCATCTACTACTAGTAGCAAATAGACAGGAAGCATTATTATCGATCCATGCAAGTCTTTTCCTTCTCTCCTAATAACTCTGAACATATCTGGCCCATGCAAGCTGCTGTCAGTTGTTGTCACAGATTTAGGCTCAATTCCTGGCCCAACCTGACAATGACAGGAAACAGGCTGCTTGCTCGTCGATGACGAGCCGCCGTGTGCACGACGTGCCTGAAGCTCAGGAAGGCAGCAGCCATGAGCCAATCAGATCGAATATGCATTCCCTTCCACATACATACCAATTGTCTCTTTGCCTCTGTTGTCTGTGCTAGCTGGACGTGTGTGACCCATTGTCTGAATCATGTCATGCTTCGAGCTACCATTGTCGTGCAGCTGCAACGTTGGGATCACGGGTCAATTTTACTTTGAGGATGGGTGTCTGAATTCGTGTTTAATTTCAGCATAATTAAGACGGGTATATTGCTTATGAGGAATCACTCTCATGACGAGGACTGAATTTCGCCACTGCCCATGATAAGTACGAGTAATAGGAATGTGATGCCCATACCATGATGAACTAAACTGATGATCGCAATTGATCGAGCACCGTCTCTCATGTGCTGATCGCAATTGAGCCATTCCCTTCCACATACCAATTGGCCTGCCTCTTTCTGTCCGTGCTGGACGCGTGTAATCAGTTTGATCCATTGTCTGAATCCTCTACCGCTGCGACACCTTTGTCTCGCAATCGTAGCTGCTCAATTTCCATATACATCTTTTTTTTTTCTCTAGAACTAATTTTCATGTTGGGTGGCACAGATATCGGAATTCATGTTTAATGCCGGCATAAGGGCATTACACATTACTTTCCCGGAACCATTTTCAGGTGAGCACTGAATTCTACTACGCTATGACAAGTAAAGCAATGTAATACACATACCATGAATCCATGATGAACTGATCGCAATTGATCAGCACCGTCCCTCACGTGGTGTGAACGCGACATGGTGAAGGGCCAGCACCACGTTCTTTTAACTTTAAGATAATGGATTCATCCGACCTCTATATGTATAAAGGATTATACAGATTAAAAAATACGAGTTGTTAGACTCCAAACCTTATAGAGAGAAAAACACTCGGACACAAAAAATAACTACAACCAACTACCACCGTCACCGTCCAAAACACTGGCGCCGCTACCGCAATCCTAATACTTCTAGTGCGTTATGAAGCCGCTCAACTACGCCACCATAGTTTTCTCCAAACCATTGAGCGCCCGCTCCTCATAGAGCATCAGGGCGCCCACTTGACTTGTCACCATCGTGGGCTTGTCGGGGATGATTCAACAATATCTTTACTAGCCACATCAAACCTTGGCATTGAACGCTCGCTTGATAGCTGTCATCCCTAGGACTTCACTGCCCAGAGCCTTCACAACCGTCATCTTTATCTGTTCTTGGTAGGCCGACGGCCAATCCACCATCATCCAGTCCTATCATCGATGGACGTACATCATCCTATCTCTGCATGTTTGGCACAGATAGAATCAGTCACTAGTGCTCACCGGGCGTTTGACACCCCTAGGGCATCGCCACCGAAAACCGCAGACGTCGCTATCTTCAACTGTCGTCGCCATGCACACCGTCACGAGGTACTAGCCACCCCCTTCCCATAGCCCGGCCACCATCTCTTGCCACAAGTAATGGATAGGGAGACTAACCCTGTCATAGGATCATGTCAGCACCAACCAAAGCTGCCTCATGTTGACGTCGCCCTTCGTGCCAACACCCAAATTTAGACATGCCGCCACCCGACGTCGCCACCAACCTGCTAAGAAGCACCAACGCAAGACACATAAAGAAGCCCCCTCCTTGCCCGGCTATTTGGCACCACCAGCCGTCGCCACATCCAGACGGGGAAGCCAAACCTAGGAAAGCCAGATCAATCTGGGCAGGGGATTTGGATCGTACGAAGGCATGCATCGTCGTGTCCACCAATCAGGGGCAAAGCTAGTACCTTTTCACTAGGGTCGGCCGAACTTCTTTAATAAAAATTGCCTCGATAAAGTTTCACATGATTTACAATGGAGTCAACCTCGACGACATTTTCGATTGGCTTTCACCACTGCCGCCAATACAGTATCACACATGTGCTTCCATGTGCACAAATCTTGATGCAATAGAGAGGGGTGTGTTGAAAGCATCAGAAAAAGACACGGTATTTTCTCTTTTTCCGTGCGCATGTTTCCTGAAGTGCTAAACGGGGTGTTTTTTAGAAAAAATTTATATAAAAAAGTTGTTTAAAAAATTAAATTAATGCAATTTTCAAGTCTAAACTAGATAATACTTAATTAATCAGTGGTAATAGCATTTATCGGTTGGCGTGCAACACTGTTCTAATCTACCATTTTGCCCAAAAGAAAGATTCGAACAGCCCCAGACCCCAGTGTGCACTTAGAGACAAACTGTCAAATTTAACACCAGTATTATTCAGTTCAGTTCTTTTTTTAAAAAAAATCCATTTCATAATGATGATCAGGTTGGTTTTGGATCCATCATCTGTTGCATGTGCAGCAGAGGAGCAGCAGTTGGTCTGCCCCTTCGCCGGCCGCCGCCGCATGTTCAGATGCGCCGATCCCGACGAGGACGTCGCGCCACCGGCCATGGGATGATTGTTCTCCACTTCTCCGCGCTTCCCTCGGTGGCGCCATGCCCCGCCGACCACACAATCATTAATGGCGTGGCGTGCATGCACCATTCTATTAGTAGTAGTAGTTTTTTTTTAAAAAAAAAATATCTACTCGAATTTTGACTCGTGTAATATGAAAATACTTACGAATAAAATGGATCAAGCGTCAAAGAAGGCAATAAAAGGAGAAGAAGAAAGGAACTGAGCAGATAGCGAAATGCAGCAATCCAATGTGGAATGGACCAATGAACATGTTTTTGAAAAGAAACCAATGAACATGTATATTGTGGGGTTGTTGAAAAAAATATATGTATTGTTTTGTTTTTTTCCATCTCGTTTTGGTTTTGCTTGGTTGATTACGCATCAAATCATTGTGAGTAAATCTGTAATAGGAGTAGAAAAGTATCACTAATGCCCTCAAGCTAACTAATCACGAGTTATAGCATGCAAACCATATTATGTCGTTGTTGCTACCAATAATCATTTCTGTCTCACAACACCTAATCCTAATTAAATCCTACCAAAACACATTTACATGAACTAATTACAACCCAAATTAGCACAAAAAAAACAAAAAAGAATCCAATTTCTGCTCCTCTAAACATATTGATAAAAACAGAGTATTAAAAAATCCAACCAAAATCAATCCAAGCTAGAGACGTGCGAGCCTGTCTCGCCGGAGATCGAATTTCATCATCGCCGTCAGTCAATCACCGTCCAAAGAAGGCGCCGACGAAGCCGAGGCAGCCAAGGATGAGGCGGCAGAAGGGCCCATTTCTCCGGCGACGCGTCCTGGCGGCGGCGGCGGCGACGTCCCTCGCCGACGGCGTCAGCTGCAGGTAGGCGTACGCCGCGTGCTTCACCAGAGGGTGCCGTATCATGTGCACGTCGCCGGCGCCGGCGCCGCCGCTGCCGCCGTCGGCCGGCGAGGTTGACCTGCTCGACGCCGCCTTGGCGTACTCCGGCGACGACATGATGTCCCGGAGGCTGGTGTATCCTCTTGGGCCGGCGCCGCCACCGGTTGGGATCTCTATCTCCGGCGGCGCCCACCGCCGCCGCATCCCTGACCCCGCTCGCTTGTTGCCGCCGTCGGCGATCGCCGGACGCCAGTGCCGGAGATCGAAGTCGCCGCCGCCGCCGCTGGTGGAAGCGCCAGTACTCTCCCAATTCGCGACGGAAGAACCTCCCAGCCGGTGCCGCTTCATCGCCGGCGACGGCGACGGCGATGGCGACGGTGAATCCATCACGGCTGCCACCGCCGTCACCATGGAAAAAATCGACGGCTTCTTCTTCTTCTTCTTGCAAGAAGAGGGGATTGAATTGAATGGAATGGAAGATTGAATCGAATCGAATGGAATGGAAGCGAAAAAAAATGGGGAAGAAATCAAAGGGAGGGGGAGCTCGACGAGGAGGACGACTTCTTCTTATGGGAGAGGAGGATTCATGGATAGAGAGGCTCTCGGTTTGAAGAAAAAACGTGCAGCTTTAAGCAGTGTGAGGACGCCCGGGCCCACACGTCAGGGGGCATGTTTTTTTCTTTGGGAATTTTTTTTGAACTTTTTTCTTTGGGATTTGAGAAAATTTGTGGCGAGCTAGGGAACATATGGAGGGGGAACGGGAACGGAAATTTTGGGGGCGAAACGGCGGTGGGGCAGCTGGTGGGTCCCACCGAAATTGTGGGGTCCACGTCATCCCAGTCCACGGCTAGCTACTGCCTGCGTTTGAACCTTGGAATTGTTTCTTGGTCACATCGGATTTTTTTTTAAAAAAATTCTTCTGTTTTTTGTTCTTTTTTTTTTGTTTGTACTATAGCAGTATAGCTTTGAGCTGTGGAGCCTTGGAGAGACTGAGCAACCGCAAGATTTGTAATGAAGCTGCTTCGTTTGAAAAATGATCACTACAAATGAATGTTTAGTTGGCAAAATTAACAGGGGAAACTTTTGGAAACGAAGAAATGGGGGATAGAGACAGACACGTGCAAAAAGGGTCCAAATAAATGGTCAATTTCGTCGCAGAAGACAACGCGCCCATCACCCACACATGCAGCCACGAAGACTATTTCAAAGGAAGATTGGAGCACACGATCACCGTCTGCTCGTGACGGATCGGACGGCCAGGATCGGTCGAGGTTAGTGGCCGCCACGATTCTGGATTTCTGGTGGCACACGATACGAAGCTGCAAGTGAGAGAGGCACTGTTTAATTGTGAACTTGTGATAATTAATTCTCTCATGATACTGCACAAGCCTCGTCTACTTTTCATGTTTCAGCTCACTCTGACTCTGAGTGGTGGGGTCCCATCGACATTGGTCCAAGTCAGAATTCCTCCTTGGAATTTTTTTACTCTTCTTGTTTGCCGCAGCACTATGCTTTAAAAGAAATTAAATTTCAAGTACAAGTAGTCACATTTCACTTGTTTATAAAGAGTTCAAATTCTATATGTACTCCATGCTCCCTCCCCCCACCCTCCCCCCCTTTTTTTTGTTTATTGAAAGAGCTAACAAACTCTGTGGATCGATGAACACAGATTTGAGCATTACATAGTACTGAACAAGACAAAAAAAAAAGGCTATGTTTCTGTAACATGCATAATTCTTCTCAAATACAACTAATACTCCTACTCCTTACTTATGAGCAGCCGTTCCCTTTTTACGAAAACATATGGTACAGTCAGATGTGCATCTGACAGTGACCACATTCCTCTCCGTCTAGTCGTCTACCCTGTTTTTTTTATAAAAAAAATACATGGTTTTCTGATATTGTATTCAAATCCAAAGCAGACATATACAGTCAAATGATATAAGCAACTTATAAGAAAGAGTAGTTAGACTCGAGCAGTGGAACAAAATTAGTAATAAAGATGCTAAAATACTAGAGGATAAAAAAAGGCTAGAAGACTAATCTTGAAATATTCTTCTTCTATATCTTGGACATACCCTAAGGTGTCAGAAAACAATCATATGTTGTTTGTTCAGGGAATTTTTTTAGTTCGTGTCCTATCGGATGTTTACACGTCAATTAGGAGTATTAAATATAGACTGATAATAAAACTAATTGCATAAATAAAGGCTAATTCGCGAGACGATTTTTTTAAGCCTAATTAATCCATGATTAGCAAATATTTACTGTAGCATCACATTCGCTAATCATGGACTAATTAGTCTCAATAGATTCGTCTCGCGAAATAGTCCAAAGTATGGGGTGGGTTTTTATTATATTTAATACTTTCAATTAGTGTCCAAACATCCGATGTGACAGGGACTTAATAAAAGTCCATGTATCCAAACAGGGTCTAGATTATGTACTGTAGCATCACATTCGCTAATCATGGACTAATTAGTCTCAATAGATTCGTCTCGCGAAATAGTCCAAAGTATGGGGTGGGTTTTTATTATATTTAATACTTTCAATTAGTGTCCAAACATCCGATGTGACAGGGACTTAATAAAAGTCCATGTATCCAAACAGGGTCTAGATTATGTCGCGTAAGAAAAACTTGAAACTCGTGAGCAAACTTGGTTTATGTAAAACTCGGTTTTTGGAGGTTCACACAATCAATCTGTTATAATGAGTTTTTTTAATCCAAAATCTGTTACTATGAGTTGATTTGAGTTTGAATTTTTTTACTCGCTTGCTTAAAAGGCTAGCTCCAGCTATCATGAGCCACCCCTACTTACAAACAAATCCATGCTTTTTTTAGTTTGAAATTGGATATTATTCTATAATGATAATAGTATAGACAATTAAGTTTTTTTTTAAAAAAAAAGTAGACGCTCATATTTACGTCTAATATTCTTTTAGTAGTGTGCGACATGTCCGTAGACAGCGAGACGCTCGTGATGATTTTATCAATCTTAAAATATCAATATTAAAATATGCCATTGTAATCTTTAGAGGTGTTTATATGAGTAGTATATGCGTGTACGTTCGTATAAGTGAGCGTACGCATGTTTGTGCATGTCTACTTGCGTTTGTACTTGGTTCTGAGAAAAAAAAAAGTATCGACAATTAATAATGATTCATGGCCACTATACAGATAGTACTACATATCATTATTAACCCCCTAACAGAATGCAAGATCCTTGCGTAACCGGTCGGCCATTTGGAGGAATTAAGCGGTAGTTTTGTCAAAAAGCGACCAACATTTTGCAGCAAATAATTAGTGGAGTTGAAACGTCCCAGATTAAAAGAGAGCTAGTTAATTTGCATCTGTTGATGTCTGCAGCCGGTGGGCGAAAGCATGGACAGATCAGAGGCATAGAGACCATCTTTCCTCCTCCGTGAAGGGCGACCTGATCTAACGTTTGTCTCATCCTCATCGCTTAATTAATTGCTGACATTTTGTTTAAGAAAATCATGCCAATTAACTTGCAAAAAAATGGATTCGATTATTCCAATTAATCTAATGCAGGCATGCAATTAAACAAGAAAAGTGCCAGCACAATGAAGCGGTGTATGAACGCTAGGTAGACTAGAGTTATCAAAATGTTGACAAGAATACAATATGCCGTGCTGAATCGATCAAATGTGTCGCTTTTTATCCTTCCGTTTACTCGTAACATCTACTCCTACTGCCTTTGTTTCTACAGTGATTGCGAAGTGAACATGTGCAGCCAAAGAAACATGGCATGCTCAAAGCAACTGGCAGTTGATGATGCAGACAATGTCCGCCCTTGCCCAGTGAGACAAATTAACCTTGCTGTTAAAGATAATTAAATTCGGAGTATATCCATTACGTAATTTGTTTGATGATGATGATGATACAAACGACCTTGCACTAGTATATATATAAACGGTGTAGAGTAAAATTCATAAAACTGCTAAATTAATTCCCTCTGATGGTTGAGGAATCACACAAAGCATTCAAACTGAATTTGGAACGATATGTATGCCAGTGCAGTTTGTTTAAGAATTTGCGTTGGGCCGTACGTAGTCTACCTGAGCTGTCCAGAGCAACGCATTGATCCATTTGAAAAGTCGCCACAAAGCAGGCCCATCAGGTCTGGATCCATTAGATAGCTAAGATGGGCTCATTTCACAACTTAGGGCCCATGTAATGGTAATGACGGGCTTACAAGACTTTCATGCCCGACGGAACAAGCATTGCAAGGCCCAAAATCATCGACGTCGGTCCATTTTTCTCTTGTTTCCTATTTTACCTGAGCCCAGTTTGAGCCTTTTTCTTTTACACTCCAACTAAATCTTTCTACCTTTCCATTTTGCATATTACTAATACTTCAGTCCGAGAATATATCTATTTTTATCTATGAATCTAGATAAATTCATAGCTTTATAAATAGATATATTCTATAACGTAGGAAGTAGTAATTACTTGTCAACATTGTTATACGTTTCACATGAATGTAAAAGAATCGTTTGGACTAATGTTTGGTTTTTTTTACTATTTGCAGGAATCTTGCTCTCTAAATTATACTTCCTCCATCTCTAAATATTTGACGTCATTGACTTTTTTACATATGTTTGACCATTCATCTTATTCAAAAAATTTATGTAATTATTAAATTTTTTTTATTATTTGATACATTGTTGAATATACTTTTATTCAAACATATCGTTTTACATATTTCACAGAAATATTTTGAATAAGACGAACGGTCAAACGTGTATCAAAAAGTTAATGGCATCAAATATTTAGGGAAGGAAGGAGTAACTATTTCAGAAAAAAAAAGTCATTTTTTTAACCAAAACGCACCATGTACGGCTGGTTTCAGTTTTGTTAAGAAATTAAAAAACAGAGGCATATATAGAGAAAGCGAATGAAGCAAGCATACATTTTTTAGCGTAAAAAAGGTTTACGTACCGAAACACACTATTTATATATTTGTTGGATTCTACACTTGCTTGCTTACTAATTTTTCCAGTAGTTAAAGGGAATCAAAGTACAATGCATTATCAAATCATATCTTTCACCACAAAGAAGGTAAATAGATAATGCTAATGTGCTACGGGCTACACGAAAAGGTTTTGCCTAAAACAAGCAACAAAGATGCATTGGACGCATATTTTAGTAAGCAAGATGCGACCTTCTTTTAAATCGATCAGAAAATGCCATATAAGTGCTTTTGATGGCAATGCCTTCACTTTAAGAAAAGATATGAATAAAACCAAAAACAAAATAAAGCCATTTCATTCATCATGAAGCAGAGTATTGATGCACCCGATGGAATTGATCTTGCCAATGTGTATACCAACACACAAAACACATCTCTCTCCCCCTTTCTCTTTATTTTATTTTTCATTTTATTGATGCTTTTCCTCCATCTGCTATCTCTTCCTTTTCCCTTTTTCTCTCCAGGCACTTCTTTTACTGCATTTGTATGGGGGCTTTTTCGAAATCATTTTTGATTCTCATCATGAATACTGTCTTTTGTGTGGCTTTTGGACCATAGGGAGAGATCGAGGAGATCAGACCAAGCTGATCCACTTTTGACTGAAAACTTGGCAACACAACTATAGCCATTTTGACCAACCTAGATAAAACTGAATAAAAACGCTAACTTAATTAAGGTTGAATATATATGTATTTCTCTTGTCTGTCATTTGAGCGTAACAAGCTAACATGATCAATTGATCACAAAACCGAACCGAATGTACTTCAATCTGCAAGCCAGGGAATTTGGCAGCATGCCTCTACATGCTAGCTACTAGCACAAGATCACTGACCTGATAGATGCAGGATGTACAAGAGGGTAGCAACTAGCTAGCTTTATTCCAGTCCATCTCTTTGGTATCTTTTGGAGCCTTTGATATCTTTTGGAGCCAGAGATGACATGGATTCACAGTTCTCGATTCTATAGCGCCTACATACTACTCGTGGCATGATCATGCATCTCGTGGCAGACCAGAGCCGGAGACCAAGGAAATAGCTAGTTCATGGTCTAGCTTGCATGCGTTGCTGTTTGATCAAAAGTTGCATGCTTGTATATACAGTGATGTATAGTACCCGCAAGGTTCACTTGCTGTTTGTGAAGCTACTGCTCCTTTCTATAAGTGGGCCTAAACCTGTACCAATGATCCTAATTATTGCTGCACAATTGCAAATACTGTGTGCATGCGCGCATGCATGAAGAAGCCAACCTAAGTTTAAGCCGATGTGATCGATGTTGTTCAGGTCCACATGTACACCTAGCAGTTTAATCAAATGATCAAGAGATTCAAGACCATGCTAAACTAATTAGCAATTTCAATTCACAGTATGTTCAATTCTCTCTTATTTGATCGTCACTAGCAATAATTTTTGTCATCTCATTCTTTTCTTATCAACAATTTTCCCTTCTGCATGCGTTTTTTTTTTACGAGATGTGATCAAGATTCACAAAACTGTTATCGGACCAGAAACCACTCCTTATAGATTTCCTCAACTTTCATGAAAACCATGAAAGCTGGTTTTATTGAATACTTATCAACTCGAGCCATCTTAAAACCTGGAAGATTTGTAGTATTAGTAGAGATATCCAATCCCATATAAGGTTGTTATATTTTATGATTAACGTAGTATAATCTAAAATCAAAAAATGATGTACGTACGGAGGCCTGTATTGCCGTATTGTGTATATATGCCGTCGATATATATAGACTATTGTTTATTTTCGAGACAAGGTACAGTCCAGAGTTTTATAGCTTTGCTCTGAAAATCTAAGACGCGCCACATAAACTAATAAAAGTAATATCGAATAATATACAGAAACTGAAACCTGGTGGATGAGATAGTCCAACAATCATTCCAAATTGGCTGAACCTGCATGACGTGTTACTGCCCATGCAAAAAGGACTTTACCCTGTTTATGGGGGAATGATGCTTTTTATACATGTGGTGCCACATCGGCTTTTGCCACATCTAGCTCCTGGAGTGTGAGACAGAAGAATTTGTCTGCGTGGCCACCACTTTTTTACGTACTACCCTCCCACATGCGCTGCACATTCTGTAAAACAGAGGATTACAGGAAACCCCAGGCCACCAAACAATTTGACATGCCCTAACTGCACAAAAAAAGGGCATTACTATCCACCAAAAATTATCCGATGCGTACCAAAAAACCATCTACCCCGTCTATTTTTTTCAGTATTAATTTATCCATTGTGGTATTTTTTATATGATTTTTTTATGAAAAGTCAAATATATTGACTCGACTTTTGAAAGAAAGCCAGGATTACTCGCTGTGATTACAAGAAATTAAGACGTGTTCTCACATATGCTACACCATTCACATATCCACGAACGAATGTGGTTCTTAACATAGGCTCAGAAAGATGCATGGTGGCCAACGACAAAATTTTATTCTAACTAAATTTCCATATGATCGTTTTTTTACGTTATTAAAGTTACTAAGCATTTCCACGGTTTTGTACTTGTATGACTAAAAGGCAAGCATTTTTTCCCTAAAAGAAGGCGAAAGATTTGCCTTGTATATATTTTGATAGAGGAGGAAAAAGGCAAGCATATAATTATAGCAATTAATGGTTAATTTGATCTCTGGTTAAACAACTTCTTTGTGTTAGAGATAAAGTGGTTACTATATTAAGTAGTGTCATTGTGATAAGGACATCCATGGTATTTTCTCGGCAATTTTTTTTTTCTTGTACAACACAAAGATCTGCATATCGTAAAATGTAGCTGTCATACTATTGTATGTACATGTTGAGCTTGTGTGGGTGTGAGATCTGATTATCGATCTGAAAGAGAGACCAAATGATAAATTAATTAACTAGCTAGTTAGACATCCCAACCTATGGCAGGCACCACCTCAACAAAAACAGACAAGGACAATTAATCCCCAAACTCTCATGCCATTAGCAGCTATAGCTTTTGCTAGCCCATGCATATATGACACATGCATGAACTGCAGTAAGTTGTAACCTCAGCCCTCACCTTCAGTTATAAAGTTACAGCAGGTACAACCAAAATCACACTCCACCACCACCAGACCACCACACTTACTCCACCTCAGCATCAAATCAAGACTGACGGCTTTCCTAGCTCATTTAGACCCAAATTAATCCATCACACTCGCAGCAGCAAATTAATTAGGTAGAGATGCGTGCCGGCGGCTGCGCGGTGGTGCAGCAGGCGCTGGCGGCGGAGGCGGCGGCCGTGGTGCGTCAGGCCGTGACGCTTGCGCGCCGGCGCGGCCACGCGCAGGTCACGCCTCTCCACGTGGCGAGCGCGATGCTCTCCGTCTCCGGCGCCGGCGGCCTCCTCCGCGCCGCCTGCCTCCGTTCACACTCTCACCCTCTCCAGTGCAAGGCCCTCGAGCTCTGCTTCAACGTCGCCCTCAATCGCCTCCCCACCGCCGCCCCCGCCGCCGCCATGTTAAACCACCACCACGCCGGCGCCGGACATCATGGTGGCAGCGCTGCGCCGCCGCCTGCGCTCTCGAACGCGCTCGTCGCCGCGTTCAAACGAGCCCAGGCGCATCAAAGAAGGGGCACAACGACGACGGCGACATCGGTGGAGGGGAACACGACGACGACGTCGACGTCGCAGGCGGTAGTGGCGGCGGCGGCGGCGAAGGTGGAGCTTGAGCAGCTGATCATCTCCATCCTCGACGACCCCAGCGTCAGCCGCGTGATGCGCGAGGCCGGATTCTCCAGCTCCCAGGTCAAATCCAACCTCGAGGAGGAATCCGCCGCGCTCATCACCACCACCTCATCCCCTCCGACCCCGAACACGGCGGCGAGCCAATTACCCACAAAACAGATCACAAGCGTCGTCGACGGCGACGCGATGCGCGTTCTCGACTACATGGCGAGCGGGGCGNNATCTCCATCCTCGACGACCCCAGCGTCAGCCGCGTGATGCGCGAGGCCGGATTCTCCAGCTCCCAGGTCAAATCCAACCTCGAGAACGCCGCCGCCGCCGCCGTCGCGAACACGAACACGAACACGAACACGAACACGGCGGCGAGCCAATTACCCACAAAACAGATCACAAGCGTCGTCGACGGCGACGCGATGCGCGTTCTCGACTACATGGCGAGCGGGGCGAAGCGTTCGGTGGTGGTGGTCGGCGGCGAGGGCGCGTCGTCGTCGCCGGCGACGGCGGAGGCGGTGGTGAAGGCGGTGATGGACAGGGTAAGCAAGGGGGAGCTCCACCACCGCCACGTGAACCGGCTGAAAAGCCTCCAATTCGTTCCCCTCTCCGTCGCATCGTTCCGCGGCGCGGCGAGGGAGGAGGTGGAATCCAAGGCCGGCGACCTCCGCGCGCTCGTCGGATCCGCCCGCGCCGCCGGCAAGGGCGTCGTGCTCGTCCTCGAGGATCTCGCCTTCGCCGCCGACGCCTGGAACACCAGATCACGGCGTCGCGCCGCCGACGCCGCCGGCGAGAGCTGCGGCTACTGCCCCGTGGAGCACGCCGTGATGGAGGTGAGCAGCTTGGTGTCGTCGTCGTCGTCCGGTGGAGAGAGGTTCTGGGTGCTAGGGTTTGGGAGCTACCCTGCCTACATGAAGTGCAGGGTCGGCGATCCGCCATTGGAGGCCGTCTGGGAGCTCCATCCCGTCGTCGTCCCCGACGGCGGCGGCGGCGGTGGCCTTGCCTTGAGCCTCAGCTGCAGTGAAGCATCGCAGGCTAGCCAAGCAGGACAAACTACTGGGTGGCCCTTCGTTAATGGTGGCGGTGAGGCGGCGGCGGCGATGATGGTGAGTCCGGCGAGCTTACCGTCGTGGCTTCGCCGGTACCATGAACCAGATCACGCCACGCCGGCGAGCTGCGCCGCCACCGGTCTACAGGTACATACTTTACACCTGTAGCAAGTACCGGATACCGTAAGAGAACCTAGTCTTGACATGAATGGTTTTCAGATAGTAGCACAATTTATATTTATTGCATTATCGGTTGTGTGCCTTTCGACAGAGAGTTGGAGATGTAAATCATTTTTTTCATATTGTGTATTTGTGTACAATTATTAAGAGTTATCCTGATGAAAAATCTATGATTGTACAGCTACAAGATCTGTGGAATCCCATAAAAAACGGATCAACACCACACCATACATCCGAGCTGACATTGAGCTTCTCATCACCATCCCCTTCCATCTCAGGCTTTACCAGCTGCTACAACACCAACATGATGAGGTCCAAGCCATGGCAACTTGTGGCAAGGCAGCCATGGCCAATCAATGGACATGAAGGTCACACTACAATGCCCTTAACATATCATGATAATCCATTGGATACAAACCCTAGTCCAGAGTCCAACTCGGTGTCCAATTCATCCGATGGTGAGCCGAAGCGGCCAAAGTTCACCGAGCTCAATGCGGAGAACCTCAAGATCATGTGCAATGCTCTTGAGAGCCATGTCCCACAACATAGCAAAATTGTTCTAGACATTGCGAGCACCGTGCTCCAATGCCGGTCCGGCATGATGAAGAAGATGAGATTGAGGAATAATGAGATGCAAGCTACTTGGTTGCTATTCCAAGGAAGGGATTGTGATGGAAAGAAAGCAATGGCTCAAGAGCTCGCAAAGCTCGTCTTTGGTTCATACACTGAGTTCACTTCCATCTCTGTAGATGAGCTTGTATCGACCTACTCCGATTCTAGCACCGGTGAGCTCACCCTCAAGAGGCAAAGGTCACTAGACAATAATGAGCATAGCTTTGCGCAGAGGTTGTGTGAAACATTGAACAAAAACCCACATCAGGTCATATTGATCGATGGCATTGAGCAACTTGACCATGATTCAGAAACTAGTATCAAGAAAGTGATAGCAAATGGAAGAATGAGAGGGCACAACGGTGAAGAAATTGATTTAGAGGATGCAATCATAGTAATGAGCTGTGAAGAAGAATTCGATTCAAGGTCTAGGGCTTCATCCCCTCGGATCAAGCAGAGGCTCATGGCCAACAATGATGATGAGGAAAGTAGCAGCACGGAGAAAGGAGAGAGCTCACCACGATGTTTTAGCTTGGATTTGAATGCATGTCTCGAGGACGGAGAGGATCAGATTGTTTCTCTTGACAGTGAGATGCATAGCATTGTGGATGGTGTTTTCTTCTTCAGGTTGATGACAGATTTGTAACATCTGCCTTGTTCTTTCAATCAACAATTTAACCTAGGGTAATTTACATTTGTCTTCCGTTTTTTTCCTTTTTGTAACAAGATGAATAGTCCTAGATATCTTGTAAAAGCATTTGCATGTATTTCTATGATGAATTGGCATGGTCATCTGTGAATTATGTAGGAGGAAGCAAGCATGTATATCTATCTTTATATTAACGATAGCAATTTTTGTTATAATACTTTTTTTATTTTGATTACAATGATTTCCTTGATTGGTTTGTATATTTTTTGTCAAACAAAATATTGAAAACACCTTGGAACATATACTTAAGCTGCAGCACATGTGTCACTTATAAGAATAAAATAATTTTATTCGCGTTAATTAGTTGAATAAAAATGTAGCGAAGCCTTTATCAGATCTGAGGTTTATTAGAGAAACAAGCTTTTCCTAATATATTTGGGAGTTCGGACGTAGCAGTGCTGGACACTCACAATAGTTCATGACAATGATGTCTGTATACATGTAGTTTAATTAATTTTGATGTGGTCTGTGGAAACATGCAATACAATCATATCAGCCATATAATTATATATGTTGCAACGTTCTGCTCCCCACAAGGTGGACTATATATATCTTTATAAATTTCACCACGAAATTATTCTGGAATCATGCAATCTTAATGTAATCTTATTACTGGAGAGGGCTAGCCACCTTTTCAAAGCGAAGAGTGTAATAATCCAACACACTTTGGATTAGTGTAGGATGCAAATAATAAGTGCTTGCCACGACATCGACCTTACCTAGCTAGTTTGACAATAATTCCAAACAGCAATACCTGCAAGCACGAACTACACGTTATTACTGACCCTCTTTATAGAACCTAAACTAACCTCCTATCTGCCAACGCCGATTAGATGATGACATGATGTGTATTCATGTTCTTGGTGCTATCATGGAGACCAAATTAGGTACAGACGTCGTCGTTACCAGTCTCTCTGGATATGATGCATCACTCCTTTATCATCATAAAGTTTTAAAGAAAACGTACATTCAGATCGAAATGTTATCCCTAACACAAATTTTTCTACAAAGGAAAAGGAGTCCTCGTCACTAAAGCATTTACCAGAACAATCGTTGTCCAATATAGCTCAAAGTGCAACGTATTTGCCGGATGGGTCCAACTGCAGCTCGTTTTACAAAATAATATTCCTAAATTCTGCTAGTTGTTTACACATGATCTCCTTTTCTCTTGTCAAAAAGATAGGTTTTAATTACAACTATATTCATATTTCAGCACTGCGTTGCCTGTTGGAGAAATTCACGATCGGAATTTACTACTACTAGCATATCGAATTATCCCATCATGCATTGCAATGAGGATTTTAATTAAATAAAATTATCATTGGCCAGTTATTACCATTATTTTTGCATATATTTATTACATGTAAGCCCTATAGCTCCACCGCGAAGTAGGGAAATGATGGTGAGGTTAGTTGATATGTGAGCTCTTCGGTGCCATAGTCTTTATTTTCTTTTTGTAAAAGTAAGAAGTCGTCAGTGTAACGACAGATTCATCACTCATCACCACCGGTACCCTTCTAAGGGTGACAAAAAAAAGTTAAATATGCCTAATTGGATTCCATATTAATTTCCAATGGATTAATTATAAAGAAATATTTATGCACTACTATGTTACTTCCTTTGTTCATTTTTATAAGGTTTATTTTAATTTTAGAACATCTTTAAGACTAAAATGTAGTTGTCACATTTTGGATCGAATTGAGAAATGTAGTTGTCATATTTTAGAACATCTAATTTCCAAGGTACTACATGCATGGTTGAGGTGAAAAGATATTGGGTAATTTTTTAGATCGATGAATATGTTAATGATTACATATGGAATTCCTAGTTTTGTTCAGAGGCACATCCATGTCTTCAATCTCTAAATCATTTGGAAGGCAGGAAAGTTACCTGACCAAGCAAGCTCGATTCAATGGTTCGCAGGGAAAACTACTTCTAGGCAATTTTCTTGCAGAAAAGGAAATTGGTGAACTATACCGACCTTTGCACAACTAGGGATGAACACACTACAAAAAACACAGGAGAAGGCTGTGGGACCGATATTGTCACAAAAATTTCATCGGAAAAATTATTTCTATGGGGCCAATCTACAAAAATATTCGACGAAAAAAATATCAAGAGCCCATTTTTATGTAGGTTTCCCTAACAATTGGTGGTAGATTTTTTTTTCTATGGGTGCAACACAAAATTTTTTTGGAGGTGTATATGAGTAATGTATTATGATACAGGTATGCTTAAAAGACTTCGGGGATGTAGAAAGGAGATGGCACTTTAGAAGGCAAGGGGTGCAATCTTTATACTAATGAGATGATCAAAAGGTATTTGCTTTTCATGTATGGTGATGCCATTTGTGAAAAAAGAAGAAAAGGATCCTCCTTTTTCATGCTTTAGATTTCCAAATTCACATTCCCATCTTAAAAGTAGTGGGTATGAAAAGCTTAACATGAGGAAAAAGAAAGCTTAACTAAAAGATAAGCATCTCTCTTGGTCATCAGAGACCCTAAAGATTGGTGCTTTAGAATCCTGGGAAGATAATATATCTCCTGTCAAGCTAGAACCCCCTCAACATCTGGTCACTAAAATACACAGAACAAGTGTAAGTATGGAATTTGTCGTGTGTGCCTTTTCATAGATAAAAATTGACGACATCTGTTGAAACCTAAGAGATTGTACTACTTGCATATATATGTGTATGTACCTCCCCAACCTTTGTGTCTCTCCGATCTGTGTGTGTCTCTCTCTCAAATCTTTCTTGCATGCTTATCTATTCTTTCCACAAGCACTATACCTTAGATTATTACATGCATCCCCTAATGCTTTTGTGTTTTTATCCATCCCATTTGCTTTTTCTATCTTAAAAGGGTAGAAGAGCCATACTAACTTTCTTATCAAAAGGAGCATTGCCATCGATCTCTGTTCATACGTACATATACACGACCCTTCTGCCTGCTGTGTCATATGCATCTTCATACATGTTCTACACATACTACGGTGATGAGCATATAATTGACGGACCTGCTATATATGTGTTTATGATAATCTCTCAATCTATTATATTGTGGTCCATTGCTGTTCTTACTGGAAATTGCTTTCATCAATGAATACAGTAAAGAGGCAGCAGCTGGAAATAACACAAGAAGGTGTGTATTATTGCAGATACGCACTTCGATCCCTCCTTTTCAAAATAATTAACAATTTGACATTGTACACTACTGTGATAAAAAAGTTTCATGGTCATATATTATGGTATCCTTTAAGCATTTGTAAATTTTCTACAGAAAAAACAAGTGGTTTTGAAAATGAATAGGATTCGAACTTTGATGCTAGCTATTTAAAAACGGAGGGAGTATACATGTTCATCATTAGTGTGCGTCTAAGTGATTCTAAGTGATATGAAACATCATTAATTACTACTCCTTCATTTATAATATAACGTTATTTTAAAATTCGTAAAATTTATGTAAGATAACTCTGACCATTATTATTATTTAGAATATAATTTTTAGGCGTATGAAAATATATACAGTGAAAGATTATTTACATAATAATAGTACTTGTTTAATCCTTTGTTCATGAGAAAATTAAGTGATCAAAGTTACTTGTAACACTGGGTTGATCGGTACAACATTTTCATACCGTACAAGATTACCAACAAATCAATAAAATAAGAGAGAATTCCTTCTATGCTATTCAAATTTGGTCGGATCCCTTATATGCCACTCGAAAGTGGCTTCTCCCTTATATGCCTTGGTTTAAGTTTGTCATCCCTTTTATGCCACTACCGTCACTTGGCCGTTTGTTGACCATTAACTTCACACCAAAAAGACGTATTTGCCCTTGGTAGTGTAAATTTCAAAAATTCATAACTAATTCAATTTAAATCCTTTTTAAGTGAACTAATTTTTTTAGAACGGGTGAAAAATACTCTTTGTATTAAAAATATTTTTGTTATAAAGTTGCATGTTTTAATAAAAAATATTTTTGATTAGTTCTAAAAATATTTTTAATACAAAGAGTATTTCATACTGGTTCTAAAAAATTAGTTCTCTTAAAAAGGATTTAAATTGAATTAGTTGTGAATTTTTGAAGTTTGCACTACCAAGGACAAATGTGTCTTTTTAGTGCAAAGTTAACGGTCAATAAACGGTCAAGTGACGACAATGACATAAAAGGGATGACAAACTTAAACCAATGGCATAGAAGGAAGAAGCCAATTTTAAATGGCATATAAGGGATCCGGCTAAATTCGAGTGGCATAGAAGGAATTCTCTCGTAAAATAACCACTAGCTAGCTAGCTTGCTAGAGTCCATATATACTCATGCATGTGGCATCTATAATTTAACTAATACATTTAATAAATCACTGAGTACATATAGAGTGTATGCATGTTAAGGCCGGACATATACTCCACAATATCAATTAAAATAAATAAATATATCTGGTTAACTAATTTTGGGTTAGGCCGAAAGGCAATATTCTCTGTTGCACGATCGACAAGCTATATTGGTACACATGCAGGGTCCCATGCATATATACATAAATGATTCCATTTGAAAGAGCAGCAGAGGCAGTGAGGTATAATCTAGCTAACTATTTAGTGATATATACACTACCTATTTTGATCAAATCCACTTCTACTCGCATATAACTGATAAAAAAAAACTCTCACTTTATTAATGAAATTCGAGTTACCTTTCCTATGTATGGTTATTACATACTTACATACCAGATAAGCTAGTAGCTGCACTAGTCCTAATCCAGTTGCTGACATGATCGGCCGATAGATCTTTAAGGTTGAAGCTAGCATTAAAAATTGCGTGCTTAATTAGCTTTCCAATTAGCTAGCTAAATGTGTGTCATCTTTTTCCCTAGCAAGCTAGTGGGCTTCATGTGTTGTCACGATGGAGATATAAGTCTCGAGCTTTGTCCAATCCAACGATGATAAAGTGAGACGTCACAAAAGTGCACGCATCTTTAGCTTATATTTATGTTACGAATTGAGAAAAGAATGACACATTTGTTTGTAAAAAGGATGGCAATATAATATCAGGACACGCTAACTATATATACCAGCCTCCTACTTTGCAAGGGCCACTGTATATATGACAACTTGATGAGATAGGTAGAAGTAGAATGGTAGGAGTCAAATGTGGGACAATAATTCATAGGGTCAATCTATGACATACCATCGACTTTGTCTCTCTTCAACTATGTATCCTTGACTTTTATAATATACCATCGACTTGCGTTTAACTTTCACTATAAACCATGATGACCATAATCTATCATTTTGCATTGTATAAAAGACAAATTTGACCTTGGTCCCACCTGTAAGCGTAAAAAATGGTAAACAGATGATTAATCATAGATTAAACCTTGGTAGGTTCCGAGGTCATTGGTTCATTAGAAGAAGAGGATATTAAGTGTAGATGACTATGGTGCCAAAGGGTGATTATAGATGTGGGGTCCATGTGGGTCCTACTTGGAGGTCTCTTCTCTCTTCTCTCCTTTGTATGCTTCTTCTTCCTTCTTTCCCCCTCTCGGATTCTCTTCTTCTGTTCCACCAAGAAAGAGACGAGGAGCAGCGAGGTAGCGTTGGCACAACGACGATGGATAGGCGGCGAGGAAGGGTGGTCACCGTTGCAGCAACAATCGATGGCGGCAAGAAGGCTCAGGCGTGGGCATGGGCCTGCTGGCGCTGGCATCAGTTTTTAGGCGAGAAGATGGGGATGAGGTGATGGATCCGGGGGCACAATCTAGGGGCGTTGTGTGTCGCTGAACCTCGCCACAACTGTGCACTTCTCTCTCCTCGAGCACACCAATAGAGGAGAGCTTTCACAGATGTTGGTTGCTTGTTACTGTTCCAAAATTTGTCAAACGAGAGGCTGTGGCTGATTGCATTGCATTTGCATCTTCTTCAGAACAGAGTCATCGAGGTGATAGCCAGGAGGGCCTCGACAGAGGCGGGCTTGGCACCGTTGTCATTTCTGAGAGGAGCTGGATGCCAGGAAGCAGAGGCTAAGAGCTGAGGCGTCTCGATAGCAACGACGAGGGTGTGGTATTTTGGTCATTGTGAGAAAAAAAAAAAGCAGTGCAAACGGTGTATAACTGACGGTGATGATAAATAATAGAAGTTAAGAGAAAGGGGTGTCATATTACGGAACTCAACAAAATCAGTGGCATGTTATTGAACTAGGGTAAAATCAGTTGTAATGAGTAGATTTTCTCTAATTCATATGGATGGTCAATGTGTTGAACTTGGCCCTAAATGAGATAACTGTAGCCACAAGTTTGCATAACTTCTAGAACAACTTAGAGTGTGTTTCTTAGAGCCTATGGTGTGGATCGTAGACGTGTTTTCCAAGCTGTTAAATTGTAAAAGAATTTTTTAATATTTTTATAAAATTTTATAAAACTTCCTTTAATTTATTTATGTGGTAAATTTTCTTCTCTGTGCGCCAGGCTAAATTTTACGGGGTAAATCTTACATTTGCATGCATGGCTATCCACGACACACGGGAACGTATCGTATGCACACGAGATTTCTCGTGCACACTATATGCACACCAATTAATAAATATCACCAAAATCCTAGAAAAATGTGTACATGTGCTCACAATATATAGCACTACACATATCTGTAAAGTCTCATCTTAAAATTCATTATACACAAATATTAATAAAAAAATATAAAATTTTGACATATTTTTAGTCAAAAACTATCAGATTTTTTCATCTTTTTATTACGGCTAAATATAATGAATTTTAAGATAAAAATTTATAGGTATGTGTAGTACTGTCAGAAGCACATGTAAAAAAAATTAGATTTTTGATAATAGTTGTTAGTTAGTGTGTACAAGAAGCTTGTGTTCGTAGGATTTGTTCCCATCAACCCATCATTGTGCACACCATCTATATATACATACTCCGTATTAGATATCCATATGGACCGGCAGTAAACGATCGTTTAGTTACCCAAACCCTGTTAGACTTACGGTGTTACCGGCCTGTCACCCCTGGTGTCTGGTGATAGTTGTCACATCAGTGGGTTAAAAGAGCCAAGCTAGCATAAAATACTTAGGGTGAGTATTTTACAGTTAGGATTAGGACAACTTGGAGATAATGGGCTAGTTCTCTTCAACTTTCATGGCAGTTTGCCTTTCCCAAACCTTTCCAAAGTGCTGCACCCTTTTTACGAACTCAAGACAAGTGCCTTTGGTAAAGATAGGCCACCTTTTTCCCTGTTGATCTTAGCAAGAAATTTCAAACTTATGGAGTAGTTTTTTCATTTGGTTTATAGGATATCTATATGCGTTAATTTGTAGACTTGATTGGTGCTACTTAAAGCATTTCAAATGATCCCTTTGCAGGATGGAAACCAACACTATCAGAGGCCTGTGGGCTAGCAAGTAGCAAGCTCGTACTGATGCTTGTTCTTACTCTACTTTGTTCTATATATTCTCAGAGAGATCAAGCTAAGCGTACCGCCGTCTTTGTTGGTTAGCTAGGCATCTAATCATCAATCTAATCCGTTAGCCTCCTAGTATGTAAACACTATTTCCAATAATTGTATCGATCAGATTAGTACATGATGATATCCGGTTGTTTCTCAACAAATTGGGGTTCCCAACCTTTCCTTTGCAATAAATACAATCTTAAGACGTATTTGATCATATATTTAAACAAAATTAATTTGATGTGTACAAAACTAAAACACAAATATGGAATAAAGGGAGAATATGCTATATATTATACGCACAACTCCATCATTTGAGATGGTTCAAAAATGTGAGAACAATACACCGATACAATTACAAAAATCGAGTCGGAGACACAGATTTAACGTGAAAAACTTTGTGGAAAAACTATGGGACACCATAAATATTGAGTTGATACAAACACATGGAATACATTGGGCCGTCGCACCCTTCCTTACAGCTTATGAGAGATTATATAAAGGAAAAAACTTAGGAGTCCAAGTAGAAAAAGACTTAGTCCTAATAGAAAAGTAATCTAAATACTATAAATATATTCCGGATGCATGAGATATATAAATTTGGATTATATCTCTAACAATCTTCACCTGAAACGAATTCCCATTTAGCATGAATAGTATCAATCTACAATGTAGGTAAAATATAGGGAACCAAATAAGCCCTATGATTAAACTGTAACACCTCTGATAACATCCACTACATCAACTTTAAATTGTCATAATTGCTTTGAACTTCACTTGCCACAAATAAGTATCTCGTATCACAGTCGAAGAGTTAAAATCATGCTCCAAAATCATCAATGAGACGAAATCCCGATATCTGCTGTAAACCTTAGCAGAAAAGTGAATACACCTCTCGGTGCACCAAACAATGATCATGTGAACTCACAGATGACCATGTAAAAGGTAGTAAAATCAAAACTTATCACATCTTCAATTGCCAATGAGAATCTTGCCCTCAACCCTGAAGCGTAGAAATGATATATCAAATTTCAATCTTGCAACGGGAATGATACCCTAAACTTGTTAGTATATTTGGTGGAACCTTGTAGAAACAAAGATGCACGAAGCTTATGGATCTTCAAATAAATCTTTTGGTAAACATGGCATGCAGACACGATAAATTGAATGTGGATTGATTCACGTCAAACGAGCAAAATAACTGGTCGCGGTTAGACTTGTGGCATATAGACATATCAATTATGATAGTTTAATGTTGATGTAGTGGACGACGTATTAAAGAGAAAAAAATACAGATAAAAATGTATGGTAGATCTAGAAAAGGAGAAAAAATATATCGTGATAAAATGTTGTGTGGAGCAATTAAGCGTGATTTGTATCACGTAAATAGGGCAGCAACAATGAACAAGTAAATTCACTGGTACGTGGCCTGGGTGGATATAGAAAATCACCGAGGAAAAAAAATAGAGAGGTTGTCATGTTGTCTCAGTTGGTCTATTGATTTTGCTTCGCCTTGGAACCCATGGATAAAAAGTATTAATCTGTTACATAAAATGTATAATTTCGGATAATATAACAGAGAAGTTCAAAATTAATAAATGTTGTGCTGAAGAACAAATTGTTTGTCGTATAAGGCCCAAGAGTATGAGGACCTCAATTATGGTTTCAGGTTTTGATGCTCTTTTAATCTTTTTTTTCCTTATAGAGGTCGTTTCTGTCTTAAAAAATTCTTAATTCCTCCGTCGTATCCACCTTTTTTTTTTCGCCATGCAGTAATGGTACGTGGCCAACGGAACCTGCAGGGAAACGAAAGAACTGGAAAATGTCACTATTTCTGAATTCTGATATACACCTTGCAGTTCTTGCCGGTTGAAAGTGTTATACAGACTTACAGTTACACCATAAAGTCTAGTGTTCCAAGAGCATGTATAATTAGCAAGCTAGCAAGGCAATTCTCACACCTCTGATGATCTCCTACTCCCTAGCAACTTCCATATATGATCAGACCTTTAATTACAGCCTAATTAGTGAGGAAAGAGCATGCTGACAGTGATATGCAAAATGCAAATGGAGCAGACAACATATAGCCAATTAGTATGCAGACAAAGTTTCAACATAGTGCCAGGCTTTGAGGAAAAGGTTCTGCAATCTGCATGCATGCATCTTGACACTTTTGCTTTCATTCGATCTCATTCTTTCTTTCACCAAAGTGATCGAGGGGGAATTAGATATAGCGAGTTAGCTGCTACTTCTTGGATCTCGGTTCATGCAAATTTCTTGTCACAAATTTGATCAATCAAATGACAGGCAGCATGAAAGATGTTTTTGAGGGATCCAAGAATCACCTTGCTTGTGCGCTAACTAGCTAAAAGCACCAGTTCTTGACTTCGCCTAATGACTTGTGCAATGTGCATGATCAGCTACTAACAATAACCATATTATACATTGATACGAATTATAGAGGCTAACATTACAAAACTATGACAGCTAAATGCACTTGAGCGCTGTTTCCTCATAACATTAGGGTAGTTCAGAGACTTCTAACTAGGCCCAGGTTACGCAAGCCCCCGCCCCCTACTAATACTGGGCTAAGATCAGCTATGGGCCGAACGATTCTAACAAAATAAAATCATTGTCAAAAAAACATTTGTTGTAGGCGCTCGCCAATGGGGATGGGCGTGGTGTGCCGAGGAGCACAGGAGCTAGCTCCCCGCGACAGTGTGCACGGTGCGCGGAGGAGCTCAACCGATTGAAGGCTCGGCATCGGCACAGGCCTGCGCAAAGGAACTCGGCCAATGGAAGGCGCACTGTGGACGGAGGAGCTCAGTGTCGGCACAGGCGCACGCAAAGCAGCTCGGCCGATGGTGAGCGCATGGCGGGCATAGGATCTCAGTCGCCAGCGCAGGCATGCGCGGAGGAGCTCAGCCGACGTCAGGCGTGCACAGACGGAAGAGCTTATTCTATAACCAAACAACTTTCAATAATGGATTGGTTCTATTCTAACCTATCACATTTCATAAACCAAACACTGCTAGTTCTTGGATCACGTTCATGTAAATTTCTTGTCACAATTTTGAACAATCGGGCATGCACCGAAGAAGTTTCATAGGGATCCGAGAAATCTTTGATTTTGAGAAGTTTGCAGTTGTGCCATTGACATGTAAGTCTATACAGCAGGTGGCTCACATGTTAATGGCACAACTACAAACTTTTTAAAGATACTGCTTGTTTGTGTGTTAACTACCTACAATAACTTGCGGATGATTTTTGGATTTTCGTGTTCAACCTTGATCATTCATCTTAAAAATTTTATGAATAAATTTTAAAAAATCATACATGAAGAACTAATTATATTTTTTTAAAATAAGATGAAAGGTTTAAGTTGGACAAAAAATCAATCTAAATATAAATTTTTTTTTGGGACGAATATAGTATCGTACTAACCATACCATATTATTATATACTAATAAGAAATAACTATAGCGCGAGCTTCATGACAACAAAATGCACTCGAACCATTAAAATTGTTTAGCCAAAACATCAGGGTGGTTAAGTCAGGCTTCGAACTAGGCCCAGGTGAAGCAAGCCCCCCTACTAGGCTCAAGTAGTCTGTAGGCCGTAACAAAAAAACTGCAGCCCAATTAACATATCCTACCAAAACCCAAATTTGTTCCTACCAAGCACGATGCTCCCCGTTCCCGCCACCGCCGGCGCCGGCGCCGGAGGAGGCATCTCCGCCGCCGCCTCTGCCCCACGGAGAACCTACCGGACGCCACGCAGTATTCTGCTGCTGCTGCCTCCGGTACATGCCGCCACCGCCTCCTTCAGGCCGGAGATTGTACGATCCACCACGTCCGCCGCCGTTGTTCCAGTAGACGCCGCCGTTGGTCCTCTGGTGCCTCGTCGTCTGGCCGTAGTAGCTGACGCCGCTCCCTCGCCCGCCGCCGTTGTTCCAGTAAACGCTCGCAGTGGCGTTTCCACCTCTGCCTCGGCCAGGCGGCGGCGGCGGTGGGGAGCTCGACGACCTCCAGCAGGGGGCATCTGACCTCGTGATCGGCTTCCCTCTGCAGCAAGAAGGATGATTCTGATTCAGTAACACGCTACGGCCAACATATTAGTACATCATAGGCACCACAGGAATTGAGCTTACTTGCGCATGGAATTGCCGTTGTTTCCCGGATACAGGTATGTGTGCCAGAGCGGCTTAACGGAAATGTCAGCTTCAGATAAAATCTGCACAACACACCAGTTCAATAGACCATTGATGACGATTGATAAACGTGCGGTTGTTCCAAATGCTTGAATTTTACGGTATAAATTTGTTTATATACCCTTTAATCACTTTAGTTTGATTTTGATTAGCTCATTTTTGAGCCAACCAACGTCAAACAAAACAAAACAAAGGGAGTAGCTTTTTTAGATAATGGACAAATTTTAATTTGCTTACAATACCTTGTCATGAACTACGACATTGTCAAGTAGCCTTGTGGCTGGCTTCACTGTCTCGGGGTTGAAGAACTTAGCTGATCTGAAACATAAAAGGATTCACCATAAAAAAGAATTGTAAAGGCCACCACCTATTCATGACAGAATATAAATGATAAGAAGATTAATTCAAGAGAACACGCACATTGCCTGGTCATTTTCTATGGGTAAGCTACAGAATCCATTGTTTGAATCATCATCATCAGGCGATAACCATCCTCCAATTTCTCTATGGAGGAAGAAACCAATGTGAGCTCAACATATCTAATTCAGATTGCACAAGATTTAAATTTACTCATTTTAGGCAAATGCGTGTTACCAAGTAGCACGATCTATTGGAAGCTTTTGCAGGGAACAGTCTGATGTTTGCGCAAATGCCTCGTTGTTCCCCAGAGCATTTGAGCTTCTCAGAAATATCTTGTCTTGCCGAATTGTATTGCGTCTCATCTCATGCACCTAAAATGTAGCAACCAAAGTGGGTAATAATCTTTTGTTACAACTAAACAGAAAGAAGTTCATAGAAAATTTGCATTGGCAGCAATAAATTGTTTTACCCCGAGCTCTTTTTCTGCCTCTTTGGTGACTGAAAGCAGCAGCTTCACATCTATGAATGGCAATTTCGCAATGCCCTGAACAACAGTTTGCATTGAAATTAGCATCCGGCTACTCTTTGGTAAAATTTTGTATACTTGATTTACCATAGTTTGGAAATAAAGGCTGGCTCAGTTCTAGTGCACTTACTTGCCACAAAAAACGTTTCCCGTCAGTATCAATATCCAGTTCTGTTGACAATTACACAAGAATTGCATTTTGTTAAGCACAACAATATCACTCCGCTTTTCGACGACATTTCAGTTTGGAACAGCAAATCTAATCAATGTATTTACTACAAACACATATACCTGACAGATAATACGTTTGTATTACAGATTCTTCACAGTCCATCAATCTGCTGTAGCTTTTTGATAGTGCAAATGAGCTGCAAAAGGATGACAGTTGATCATGAATATTTGTACTAAACATTGTACATGGGAGAATAATGCATGGCAGATGATGAAACGTGCCTTTCAGGTGGTAAAACTGCCATGAGCTGATCAAATGGTCTCAATGGTTTGTCCAGGGTGAACGATATCTTAAACTTGGAAAGACCTTTGACATCAGATGCAAAAGGAGCATAATAAAATGGGTAGTACCTGAAGGGGAAAAGAAAGAAAAAAAACTTAACAAGTGTATATATAATAGAAACCACAGTCTTGTACATAAATATAACAACCGATAGACATCAATCGCGCCGCAACATTTACCAAATTTAGTTGTCGATCAGATCATTGTCCTCATTATATAATCAGATCAAAAAAGAGCATTTTACAGTGTTTGCGAGGTATTTAGAGGAACTGACAGGTAGAACAATATCCACCATTGATCGAGAAAGTGGCAATATAGGAAATAAAATTATCGTAGTAAATGGAAGTGAAGTAATTAAATAATAACATATGGATATTTTTATTTTCTTTATAGAATACATTGATCAAACGGTGCGAGTAATCTGCAGTGATTCTTATTTTTGACGTATAAAATGAAAATCCTAAGAAATAATGTAAGAGATAGTTTCGACCTTCCACGTATTAATATGAAAAAGTAATATATCACCACTTCTGTTTTTCTCCGAATGAAAAAGTAATCACCACGCGTGTTTTAAGTTTGGGAGGCAATGTAAATCTCAAGAAATCAAGGTAATGGAGACTTTCCATCTCTCAAATAGCAAATTATCTTTTTACCCTCTGTACCTAAGTACCTATGTCAATACTTTTATTTTGAACAGTTAGAGTTTTACTAATTTTGGAATGCAAACACCGTAAAAAATCTCAAGCAAAAAATATTGTTATATGATGATACAATGGAACAGTAGTTACCCATTTTGGGAATATCGTCTTACCAGCTCCATGATGGTACATCTGAAAAATAGTAGTGCAATACCCAACAAAGTCCTTCCAAATACTTTTGGACCTAGCTCAGCCAAGGAGAAAAGTTAGATTATGGCAAAAAAAAGTACCTTCAAAGTATAGTATCCCTATGTTAAAAAAAAAAGCATTGTATTCCATATATGCACAAGGAAACAACAGAATTGTAACCATATCATCCTTCAGCTTTCCAATTTCATCTGAGGTGTCAGCATCAAACTTTTCCTTGAAGAACCCGGATTTCCAACCAGGTGATCCTAGTTTGATCTGCAATAGATGTGTGAAAACTTGTGCAAAGAAAAACAAACTGCCGCAAGAGACATCACTAACCTTGTCATGTTTATAGGTGCCACTTCTTATCAGATTTTGCTTATTACGAAGAATATCCTTCAGATTTTTTCTCAGCTCTAAGGTATTCATAGTAATCTGAAAGATAAGGAAGCTGTTATATTCATAGAAATTAAACCAGCTATGTCAGCTCTGCTAGATATTTTGCAAAAGTAGAGTCAAAATTCAAATACATCTGATTTGTCAATCCTGCAAGTAGAATCTTGGCCTTCTGTCTGATGAGACGACTTGACCATTATGCCTTGGTCATCAGGGTTTTCTTCCTGAGTAACCAACCTGATAAAATCAGTGCACTTGATATTATGAGTATCAGTGCACAGTCTTATAACTACAAATAATTCTTACAAAATTTCCAGAATTTCTTTCATTCCATGCATTTTCTGCGGCTCGGCGCTCTATTTTGCGCTGGAAATTCTGCATGTATGATCCCCAAGAAATGCATTAGCAAATTCCAGTTCAGAACTATGAAAATTGACAATTGAGTATAGATGAGGATTCAAGCACCTCTCGCAGCTGGCATCTTTTAAGAAATATTTTCTCTTCATACAAAGACAGTTCATGGAAAAACTTTTCCAACCTCGAAACTTTCAGATAGGCAGCATGTTTATCTTTAACCTGTTTTCAGAAGCAACAAAACTAAATGGAAGTATACACATGGACAACTATTCATGTAAATAAGAGGCAGAGTTTGTCAGTTACCTTGTCTGTGTCGACAATGTACCCACCCATTTTGTTGAAGGACGTCTTGTACACTTCAATAAGAAGATCAACTGCGCCCTGTCAAAATTGAACATAATCAGAAAAAAAATGTTTTTGCATAGTAAGAAACAAGCATAACGAAGTAATAACACTGATGAAGCTGTTAACCTCATGTATCTCAAGAGAAGGAATGTGCGGGATAAAATCATTCCCCGTCACGAAACAAATGAAGACAAAGTCATCTATTATCCTCTCGATATCAAGCTTCTGGACAGGGTTTGGTATCTTCATATCAAGCTCCATGTATTCTCTGAGTACCCATATGTTCAGAAACTACAAGAAGGAGATATCTATTTATTTACATTGTCCAAATGAGAAATGTCTATTATTATTTACAGGGGCACAAACCTCGTAGGGTTTCTTGGGTAACTTGCCCTCCGGTTTAGCTTCAGTAATCCGAGGGAACCATCCTCTGCACTTGAATTTGTCTGCCTCTTGGGATGTGAAAAAATTTTGTGTTATAGGGACGGAGTTTTCTTGCTGGCTTCCACCTAGCACATCCTGTCCATGTTTACAAAATAAGAGAGTATATCACTTCAGCAGTTACTTTCAACGTTAAAGCAAAGAATGCTACTCCCTTCTTCCCTAAATATTTGACACCGTTGACTTTTTGACACAAGTTTGACTGCTTGTCTTATTCAAAAAATTTTGTCAAATATGTTAAGTTATATATTTGTTTAAAAGTATATTTAATGATGAATCAAGTGATAGAAAAAGAATTAATAATCACGTAAATTTTTTGAATAAAACGAACGGTCAAACGTGTATGAAAAAGTCAACGGCGTCAAATATTTAGGGATGGAGGGAGTATATATCTACAAAATCTAATTAATTAATTTCCCTCAAAAATATATAATATATACTCCTGATTAATAAAAAAATATTTATTTAAAAACAATAAAATCTTATTTAGAAGTTTCGAGGATGCCGACGCAGACACAAACCTCGCGCAAAATTGAGAAGTGGATTTCATGAGATGCCAAAGCAAGCATGATCAAATCAGCATCCTGAAACAATTATTCAGTTAGCTCCAATGTAAAGCAGATAAGAGTGATTGTCACAAAATGTATATATATTCAGAACAGATGCACGTACCAATCCATAGAGGCAATGTCGAGTATTTGGGTCATAACCTTCCCTGCCACGTTGTGCACGGATGAAAGACATGATCTTGTGCTCCCCTTCTCCAGGAACATTTGCGTCCGATAGTATCACCTTCACAACGGAGAGACCCAGATGATGTTAACTGATCAATTAAATACACTTTATCAACTTAAATACACCTTAAAATTTTTTGTACAAGCAAAGCAGATGAATATATATAACCGGTGCAAGGTGCATCAATGGGGAGGAACGACAGAATGAAATTGGTAAGAATATATGCAGTGCAGTGTGATCGATCATCAGTGATGGAGATGGACCTTGATGTCCTTCCAGAGGGGATCGGTGCTCAAGCGGCTACGAATGTAGTACTTGAGCGCATCGGACAGTTTCTCCATGAACTCCGTCCCGGGCGTGATGACATTGGGATCAGAGACCTCAGAAGACGATGCGTCTCGCGGAAAAACCTCCTTCCCCTCCGCTCTGAACCTGTCCCTCAGTAGGTTCTCATCCATCTCCTGTCGTCAAATGCAATCGATCAAACAGTAATAATACAAAAGATGAGATCTTTCAGTAACTAAGCTCGATCGAGGTGCATGCAGGTTGAGAAATCGATCAGTGTTGACTGCACCTGCACTGACGGCGTCTTTGGCGGCCTTGGGCTGATTTGAAGCGCCTGGATCGCTGCTGGTTCATCTTGGCGCGAGGAGCGACGCCATCTGCAGCATCGATTATAATTCATTCAGTTAATTTGCAAGTAAGTAAATTTCGATGCGATGAAAAAGAAAGACAGTAACTGACCGACGGCCAAGTAGAGAAGGTTTGTGGGCCTGACGATTCGGAAGAGTCGATCCATGTATTCGAACATGGAGTGGAACACCTCCTCCAGCGTCGTGGGAGGGCAAATCTGTTGCAGCAGCCAGCAGGTGAGCGATCGTCATCAGCAAGTGATTAACTTACAAGTTCGATCGAGATCGATGAGAAGGAGTACTAGTACTACCTGGTCCTCGGGGTGGAAGCATGGGTGGATGATGCCGTTCATGTCGAGGTAGAGGTTGTGGTAGATGACGCCGCCATTGCTGCTGTGTTCGTGGGCGGGGGAGACGATGGCCGGGTACTTTTCGACAAGCCACCGGTAGAAGGAAGGCACTCCCATGGCAGCAACCAGCAACAGCAGAAGACTGCAGTTGTAGAATGCGGAGAGGCGAGTACCACTAACTGTACGTACACCTACTAGATCGATATATACGGAGGGAGTAGTACTCCGTGCGTGGGGAAGATGGAACGGCAACTTAAGCCACGCATGCAGTGCAGGTGAGGAGCCACGTGTAGCCTAGCCGCCGTCTCGTCCAGTCTGGTCTCGCACGGCACGGGCAACGAGCAGGCAGGCAATTATCCTCTCCTCGCCTCGGGGAGCCTACAGATTTTCTCAGATCATGGAGTAACGACTATATACGACCCACTCCTACACTTAATTTGCATCATCTACGACCAGGTACAATACCACGCTGTTCAGCCTGTTCGGCTGGCTGACTGGCTCCAGCCATCCCAGTCAGCTTTTAACAAAAAATCACTCAGTTCAGTCAACTCTTATAAAAAATCATATTTAGCTCAGCTATTTTTAGTCTAACCCAGTCAACCGAACGAGGCCATTATAGTTGGTCATTTGGCCCGCTCGGCACGGCACGGTCCAGATATAGCTAGGCACAGCTCAATTCAATTCTTGTCGGGCTGGCAAGGCCCAAATTTTATCGGGCCAGCACGACCCAATACATTTACTGATCCGTGGCGTACCGGCCCACGTGCCACACCTAAGGCCCATGCACGGCCAATAGGATTTGGACTATGCTGGGCTGGTCTGAAGGTAAGACTGGTCCATCATATTATGGGCGAAAACTTGTTAAAATAAGTATATTTTAGCTCTCTTATTTGTAGAATAAGTCCATTTTAGGCTAAAAATAAGTCTATTTTGGTCCCTCAAGTATAGAATAATTCAATTTTGGCCTAAAATCTATAGAAACAAGTCTGATCTGGGTCTCTTAATTATTCTGGAGAATTATCGGGCTGCCTCACCGTGCTGAGGTCTAGGCCCAAACACGATCCAGTGGGTAGGCTTTGTCGGCATGGGCTGACAAATGTCAGGCCGTGCCATGCCTAGGATTTAAAGGAGAAAACGTTGTGCGGTGGGCCAGGCCTTTAGGCAAAATGGCCAATTATACACACTATAAGCCAGCTATGCATAAGATCATGTGAAAAATAGAAGAGAGATAGTAGAAGTGGGCTGCAAATTTGCAGGCGACTACAGCATTGGCTTCAATAAATCATATGATAGAATGAGGTGGGTTGGAGATAAATAATATATGAGTCAACTTTATAACAGTGAGTTATTATATCAACTACAAATGACATGGCGATTTGTAAAGCCAACAACCAGCTATACTATAGCCTTTGCTATCTACACTTGATCAACCCGATATTTATTACGAGAAAATTTGTTTCCATGCTTGTAATATCAACCCGATATTTATTACGAGTATTCACGATGGAGAAATGTTATAGCAACCCTTCTTATTTTTCTATTAATAGGAAATTAACATTTGGGTCTCACAATAATGATTCCGATCAGAAAAGCCAAAACCAACAAGCAAAAGAAAAATGAACGCACAATGGAAAAAAAAACACATAGGACTAGGGCTGGGGTGCCTAGCTAGGAACCTGGTCTAGAAAAAATTAGTTCTAGTTACCCATTTTCACCATGTATGCACCCTTTTTAGCACAAATTCAGGCACCCCGTATCAACCTAAGCTCGATACAAAACAGAGTGAAACAAACAACTAGTAAATGACACCCCTCCATTTCATCTAGGATCCTCCCCTCTTGGCCAACACACAGGAGGAGGATAATGCCTTGACTTCTATCATGAATGCCACCGCCATAAACCCCATGCCAAGCCCTGTCCCTTGTTTCTTCGCCGCTTGATATCAACCTTAAAGAGCTCATGCATCTACTAGTCGCTCTTGGCTGAAAAGCCATTCAAAAGAGGTCCTTCAATCCTAGACAATGTTTTTGCAAGAAGTTCATACAGGCATCATTGGCCCTTTAGAGCAAGTTTAATAGTTGCCTATAGGTTGGATGTAAGCTTATGTGAAAAAGAGAGACAATGTAAAATGGGACGTGTTGAATCTGCAGCAAAAGAACTAGCTCTAAACATGTTCCAAAACAAATATATGTGTGAGAAATATGAGTCGAAGCTTAGAGCCAACCTTATAATCTTTTTATTATACATGTTAGCTATATTTAGCTATGTTTGGGCTTATAGCTAGCAAGTTTTGTTATTAAACTTGTTAGAGACGTCAAAGCTCTTTAATTAGGCCTCCTCGTATGCCGTTGCACCACAAATCGTTTACTTCAAATCATGCTACATGTATGTATATTTCGTGATTTTTCAATGCCGTAGCCGATATTGATGCATGTTTTTTATGTTAATTTAGAATAATTAAGTGGGTTTTTTATGATGTTCGTATTCATATTTATGATTCTTGTGGATCATTTGATGTTTCAATAATTGAAGCTTGATGTCTTATGTGTCAAAGTGGCGCGTCAAAGAGGGGATGGGGGAGAAAGAGGTAAAAGAAGAGAAAATTGGCAATTTGGGGAAAAAGGAAAATTGGCAATTTGGTAAAAGAAATTAATGCATCAAAGAGGCGAGTAGTGGCATATCTAAGACATCTTTGAAATTACAATGGCACCGTTACAAATAAATCAATACTAATGATATTTTTTGAAACATGCATGTTTTTAAACTTTATTTATCCTATTTATTGAGTTCTTCGAATAATACAAGAAGTTAATTTACTTTGGAAATAAGGGATTATGTTGGGAAAAGAATACTCCTACCATATAGATATTTTCAAATATTTAGAGTTTTTTAACTATTTTAGATATATATTTTTCTGTTAAATGCAAGATGGCAGCTTGCTGTACGTGTAAGTACAACTGCACTATTTCTTTTCTTTCCATTTTCTTTTGCAACAGTCACTAAATTGTTAAGCCTCGGGGTTAATGGGCTACAGGAGCGGGCCTACTCTGATCCATGGGTATAAAGTTGAATACCCAAGATTTTTGGCAAAAAAAATTCATACATATATAGTATGTATTGCATATATTGCATATTTGTATAGAAAAATTCAGAAAAAAAAATGCGTACTGTATAGAAGAAGCCCACTAGAAAGGCTTTGGCAGGCCAAACCCCTCATCCCACCTTCGGCCCAGTTGATCCATTGGCCCAATAGCCAAAAAGCCCAGTAACACATAACCCTAGTCCTTTTCTTAGAATTTTTTATTAAAAAATTATAAAAATATATTTTTGTTTCAAAATATTAAAAAACTATAATCCAAACGCTCTTTGATAGGGCGTTTTTAAAAAACACCCTATGAGAGGGCGTTTTATCCACGTGGCCCTGTAAATTTTGTATTCAAGCCCTTCAAGTAATCCCCTATTGGTTTTATAATTTTTAATAGCTAAATGAACTCGGATGAAGTAAACCACTATCTGAAAGTTGTGTGGTTTGACGAGATCTACAACTTTGTAATTTATAATTTTTTCGTTTAAGATCGTTTAGAAATCCAAATATGCATTGCAATATTAATTATGCTTTTTCAAAAAAGATCAGATCTACATTTCAGATGACCTCAAATAAAAACAAAATCTATATCAAATTTGTCTATCCCGAAGAGATCTAAAACTTTATAATTTATCACATTTTTGTTTAAAGTAATTTAAAGTGTTAAATTAGTTTTATAATATTCAAACTGAATTTGCAAAAAAAAATTGTATGTATATTTAGACCCAACTAGACATCTCACTATTAATTATGTATTTTAAACTAATTAAATGAGAAAATGATTAACTGAAAAGTTTTTTAGATCTCACATAGATCTACAACTTTGGTATAGATTTTGTCTACATCAGAGGTCGTTTAAAATGTAGATCTGAGATATCGTAAGAAAAGATATTAGATTTTGTAACAAAAATTCGGGCATATAAAATATCATAAACGAAAAACTTTTCAACAACAAAGTTGTAGATCTCATTAATACCTACAAAGTTTTTATATAAAGTGTTTTTCATACGACTTTATATGGTGTACTTAAAATTATAAACAATATATAAGCTAAACCGGAGGGTCTAAATAGAAAATCTTTTATGCCGCGTGGATAAAACGCCTTTTGTAAGGGCGTTTTTTTAAAATCACCCTCCCAGAGGGCGTTTGGAGTAGTAGTTTTGTAAAACTTCAAAACAAAAATATATTTTTGTAATTTTTTAAATAAAAAATATATGAATGAAAGAAACTCCCTTTTCTTACCGTGCGGGACTACCTGTGCTCCTCCCGGCCACGGGCGCCGCTTCCCCTCGCGCCATCTTCGTCTACCCACCGGCACTCCTCGTGACTTCGCCCCTCCCCCTCCCCTCGGCGGCTCGGCTGCGCGCGTGATAGTTGACGCAAATTTCTTCCACCGGCCTATCGGGCGTTGTCGTCGGGTGTGTTGGCCGATGGAGTTTTTCACGCTCAAACACGAAGGCCTGGGAGATCTCCAGTGCATGCCCTAAATATTGAGGATGCGGGCGTGCTAGTCAGTTTGATCCTACAACTGACAAGATAGTTGTAGTTGATCTCCGTGAAGTTGATCGGCTATCGAGCCGATGTGTTCGTCTTGTCCCCAGGTGATGTTGATGTTGATGGTCCGGGAGCCGATCGGCTGTCAAGCCAATCCGATGTGCTATAAGCCGATGTCGATAAGATATTGAAGATCAATCGACTGTATGTTAGACATAGATCCAAATAATCAGATAGACAAGTGAGATCAATAATAGTATCGGCTAAATAAAGGATATGGCATGAGAAACCGATACAAGACTTAGATCTAGTCATAGGATAACTCATCGGCTAACCCTCCGATGAAACTACACACACCGACAGCCGATGCATCCAAACCGATCAGCTCTAGTCTTAGCCTGAAGGATCGAGCGGGGTCGAGACAGCTTGCGCCAAAACTATCGCTAACCGATCTGAGAGAACCAACTAACATTGTGTACAGTGATGGATAGAACAAATCTATTTAGAATAGCATTATGATTAGAGAAATATCGGCTAACACAGAAGATTAGACCTAACCGAGACAGTTCCAACTAAACCGATGCGTCTCTAAACACAATGCAATTAGAAATAGAATTGAGATATCAGATAGGCAACGTCTGCGTCAGTTGGATCGATATATCGGACCTAACCGAGAAAGTATCAATCGTCCCTGATACAAGTGCCGTCGACGGAACTTACTTCTTCGCCGGAGGTCGGACCTAACCGATGCAGCCCAACTTGTTAGCAAGACTCCGATCTCGATTGATCTTACAAAGATTCTAAAACGAACCCATGTAGCCCCGATAGAACAGTCAAGAACCCGTCGAGTAGGTTGTAGACCCAGCGAATTAGGGTGGCGATGCGCCAAAATAGTTGTATTGATTGTGCAGAGCTTTTTTTTACAAGGACCCCAGGTACACAATTTATACCCTTGGGTCGACTGAGTCCTAATAGGACACGACATAATCGGCTTGCTATATGCAGCCGTTACGAGAAAGGAAACTAAGACTCCTATTCTTACAAAACTAGGAAACCGATAGGATTTCCATATACTCCTTCCTAATTACATAAGGAAATAGCTAAAACATGCATAATTAAAAGATAGAATTAAACTGCTAATCTGCGGTCTTCACGAATCTACCAAATTTAGCAATTATCCAAATTCTGATATCAACAGTGATCCATTGGCCGGTCGGCTGGGCAGGCTCTCCGGTCTCTGGCAAGACAGGTAGAGGATGCCTGGCGCCCCACCGGCTTCTGGCCGCCTTACACCATCGTGCTCTTCATCCTCGATTCAACATTTCCTCTACTGTGAACTGTGATTATATTGGCTTTGTTAGAGGTAAGCCGTAGCCCCTAATTTCCATTGGTCAAGCCCATTCCTCAAATTGTTCAATGTAAATGTCGCAAGTAGTGAAGCAGACTGTAGTATGTAGGCATCAAATTTAAACTCAAGACCTCAAGTAGAGCTGTGATTTGTATATTATAGTGCATATATTTGAATAATTCAACTATAAGATTTCTTATAATTTAGTCATTTTATATCATCTATATGTTGAACAATTGTCGGTTAGCAATTTATTTTGATTAATATATAAAATTAGGCTTAATTGTGTGTTATATGTGCTATATATTGTACAGTTTTTATTTTGGAACCAAATATTATGATTTTGAACTTTTTTACCTCTTCCCTATTTCAAATATCCAAGTTGAAAATCATGAGCCCGCCCTGATGGGCTAGCCGTTCAAGCCCACCCAACACGGCAACACGTACGACTCAGTCCAGCTCCAGCTCCAGCTCAGCCCAGCCACACGACACGCGACACGAACGGCAACTTGGGGACCGACACACGTACGACCCCGACCGAGTCGGACCAGCTCAACCGACCTAACCCAACCCAAGCTAGGGTTCGCGTCGCGAATTTTTCCCCGTCTCCTCGCCCTCCACCCGCCGCCGCCGCTCGCTGCATCCCCGCCCGGCAGCGCCTCTCCGGATACCTCCGGGTTCGCTCGCGGGGGGTTCGAGGGCTTCCTTCCCCATCTCCGGTTGGGGGGTAGGGTTTCGACCCCTCCTCAGGTACTGATCCAATCTGACCTCCATCGATTTGCTCCTCTGTTTCTTGATTCGCCTCTAGGATCTCGGACCGTTTGCCCGGACCCTGCCGAATTGTCCGATCGGGTGTTTCGTGGCATGCTTCATGGTTGCGTCAGTCGCCGGGCAGTGGTAACCCTAGGTTTCATGCTCTTGAATTGGGGGAATGCACCAGTGGCCCCGTTTTTCCAGCAATTTGTCGTCTTTTTGGTGGGTCAGTAGCGCTGTGGAGGTTTCCATGTAGCTAATTTCCTAGCAGAATTTGTGGTGCCGGATTGTCAATCGATTATTTGTGCTGGTGCTTAAAAATTGTGCATTTTACTTTGGACATAGGCATTTTACTCGTGGATTGACTTGGACGGGTGTATTTTGGTAAATCGAACTGGTGCTTGCTATAAGAACTATCTGTGTCCATTCTTCTTGTGAGATTACAGTGTTGAATCTCCATAAAATCATTCCGCTTTCCTTGACTGGTCTGTGTTACTACCTAGTTTTAAGTGTAACCATAGATCCAGCGACTTGGCTTGAAAATGGTATGCTTCACATGTGGTTTAGTTAGAAAATCACCTTCTAAAATTTATCAATCTGTAACCTCAACTCATTCATGTGGGTTGCAATGGTGGCGAAATCAACTACACAAATCGCTATAGAAAGTTATTTGACCTGGTTCCGATAGTTAGGTGGTTAAATACCCGGTTTCGTGATTTGGGGAACATAGTAATCAAACCCCAATACTTCAGGGTGTTAAGTAGATCTTTTCATTTATATATTATCATCATTTACTTGTTACTAGTACACTTTAATAAAAGAAAACATTGATGTAGTCTATTCATGGACGTTAAGTCATTCAATAAACTTGTAACAAGAATGTTTAATTTGAGTTAACGAGACATTATTAACTTAATGTTTAATCTGCATTTTCTCTGTGCTGAATAAAGGAAATGTGTCATAAATCTATAATTAGGATTCAAGGATACCTTTTTAAAATATTATTATAGCATCCATGCGTGACAAATTTGGTTAAGCATCCAAGACTATTGTTCCAGGCAATTTATAGGAGTTGCATGATTATGCAATCAATTTGATGTTCATGCTAGCAATATTTTATTGCATCCTTAATGTCAAATTGCCCATTGATAGAGTTCTATGTGCCTTTCATGGAAGGCAAAAAAAGTATATTTAGATTTTACTCATTCTGCTCATGCCACATTGTCCATTTTATTTCCATTTTTTTAGCTATTCAACAATCTTTCTATGCTAAACTTCAACAGTAGAGCATAGTAAAAAAAAAAACTGGACCGGCAGGTGATCAGTCAGTCTCGGTTCATGGTTTAACCGCGTTCCAAGTTCCAACCAGTGAATTGCATGGTTCAAAATATATAATGATTTTGTGTTTGGAAAGTTGTTTATAAGACTAAATTTACTTTTATCGAGTTATATCTGCATAAATTCGTAGTATAATCACAAGCACGAAGATGTCCTGGTGGCCTTCTGTGCATGTTGTGGCCCAGTAGACCAGGGTTTGATCCCTTGCTCTTTCAGAGACATAATTCTTTTCTTGGAGAATTAAAGAATGAACTTTACCAGTCTTTTGCTCCTCTGATCTTTGTAACAAATCGAGCTGGCTTCATTTTTTTCCCTGTCAGACTGCTGATCTGGTCTGGCTTTTCGTACTATGCCCGGCAGCATGCACCACACTTCCCACTTAAGCAATCTTACATAGTTCAGGCTCGTTTACCTACCTAATTTTTACCCGTTTGATGTTAAGTTTGAATGTTACATTGTACTTTTCACTTTGTCAGGTAGTCTGCAAGGAACATCCTACATGGATGTCATTCAGACAAGTGACTCTTCACATCACGGAATTGTAGAAAACAGCCCATATATAACTCCCTATGATAGATATGGAGGAGATGGTCAACTTGGTGCTTCCTGGTATTTTAGTAGAAAGGAAGTAGAGGAAAATTCCCTGTTAAGAAGAGATGGCATTGATCTGAAGAAAGAGTCTTATCTTCGCAAATCATATTGCACTTTCCTGCAGGATTTGGGGATGAGGCTTAAAGTGTAAGATATGCCTTATGAACATTTTACCATTATACTTGTTTTCCCTGTTAATATAACTGCTGTATTTGGCATCAATATTTGATATCTTACCATCTTTTCTTTGAATGTTTGTTTGGAAAACATGCTGCCTTTTAGCTCAGTTTATTTTCATGTGCCCTTTTCCCATTGCTTATGTTAAATATTCGATGCCTTATGAATTGATGCTTTGCGTACAATAAGATGTTTACATGCCTGATTATTGATTTGTCCAGTTTTATTTTGCCTAAACATCATGTAGCTTACTCAAATGATTTTAAGACATAGGCGCAGTCTTTTGACCTTCTGAGCTTTAGCTGAGTTCTTTATATTTTGGTCTAATTTTTCATTTCATTTTGTTCTGAATAGTTTTTTAATGTTATATTGCTATATTCTTTCTGTCCTGTTTAGAGATGTGCACTGAGCATGTCCTTGTGTATCCAATTATTTTACGTCAAAAATGTTCGTAGTTTTAAATTTCACCATGCCAATCCGTATGTGTTTCTAATTCAAAGGTAATTTAATATCCTCTATAAATACAATGCTGTGTTGGAATCAGTTTCTTGGCACTTTACGCAATATCAATCTATTCATAACAAATGTATATTGTTTACTAATTTGTTTAATAACATTTTCGTTATGCATGTGTGTGTATCACTAAGTGTTCATGTACTGCATGTTTTATGTCCTGTTGATACTTTTGTATACACCTTTGTACTAATGATGAGTGACTTATATTCAGACCTCAGGTGACAATTGCTACAGCCATCGCGTTTTGTCATCGTTTTTTTCTTCGTCAATCTCATGCAAAAAATGATAGACGGGTAAGCATTATTGAAATTTCCTTTCACATTATTATAAAGAGAATGCTCATGTCAGACAAAGTATTTTCAATTCTACCAGTCAATTGTGGAAATAGTATTCAGTCTCATATAACTAATTTAATATTGGTCAATTTAAAGTACTTCATGTTTCGATTGCCACTAATTTGTGGAAGAAACTTAAATGGTTTGTTAAGCACCAGTTTTTATGTGGTGATGTGGTTGATTTTGCTTGGTCTAAACAGTTATGCAGATTAAAGTTAAGTGAGATGCAGCACATTATTTTTCTGTGTTGCATACACCAACACCATACAATGTTGCATACACAATGTTGCTTGACGGGGCAGTGTTCTTGTTTTCCTATCAGCAAATTGCAAGCTATAATGTTTGTGTTTATTATAACTTGCAGACAATCGCCACAGTTTGCATGTTCCTGGCGGGAAAAGTTGAAGAAACACCCAGACCCCTGAAAGATGTCATACTCATTTCGTATGAAATCATCCACAAAAAGGATTCTGCTTCAGCGAATTAAGCAGAAGGTGAGATAATTGGCTGAAATCTTTTGTTGGTTTCCTAACTTGGTTTTTTTTTTTCAGTTGCCTGTGGCCTGTGCAACTGTTATACTTCACATTCTGTTTTTCCTCTGAAGCTGGTAGTGTCATTCATAGTGTCATTGCTGTCTCATTTTTCTTTTGTTTGAGAAAGAGGGGGGTGGGGGCAAGTTTTAAAATGTCTTGGTTTCATTTTTTTTTCCTTTTACACGGTTTCTTGAATACTTGGTGTGGAACGGCACTAGGGACTAATTATGTTGTAGTCTGCAGGAAGTCTATGAACAACAGAAGGAACTTATTTTACTTGGAGAACGTGTTGTGCTAGTAACACTTGGTTTTGACCTGAATGTGCACCACCCATACAAGCCTCTGGTTGAAGCAATAAAGAAATTTAAGGTTGCTCAAAATGCACTTGCTCAAGTTGCCTGGAATTTTGTCAACGATGGGTACAATAAAATTACTCTTCTCCTTACAAAATAGTACTCCCCTATTGCGCTTTATCTAAAAAAACTCCCCTATTATGCCTATTTACCACGCCTTAAAAGGGGTGTACAGGCTGCGAACTTCACTATGCCTGCAATTTAAGCCCTACCATATTGCAGCGGGCGCAATCTTCCTGGCCGCGAAGTTTCTCAAAGTCAAGCTTCCATTAGATGGCGAGAAGGTCTGGTGGCAAGAGTTTGATGTAACCCCATGGCAGTTGGAAGGTTGGTCTCTAGATACAAAGGCAGTAGTGCATTTGCACTGTTGCCTACTGGGCTATTCAATTTTCTTAAGGATTCAAATTTTGCATCCACAAGTAGCTTCAGTTTTGCCTTAGATGCTATGAATCCCATGAGAATTAGCAGCCGGTTTTCATCTTCTCAAAAATAATACTGGAGCTAGATTAGGTCAATGACATACAGAGTACCGGGAGAGAAGATTTGGGGTTTGCAGGGGAATGCCATGTACATGAACATACTGGGATGAGCGTGTACTAACTGGAATATTTTTTGTTGTTGAAATGTTTTAGTCAACTGCTTTGTGGACGTTACCTGTTTTTACTTGTGTTAAATCTGTTTGCCAGTCCCATCCCTGCTAGTGCTATTTTTAATGGTTTCTGTTTTGAAGTAAACTGACAACTTATCTCTGCTCACATGGTGCATTTCTTATTTTTCTCTTCAGAGGTTAGCAATCAAATGTTGGAGCTCTATGAGCAAAACCGTGTGGCACCACCACCAGCACAAGGGAATGATACTGAAGGTAGCTCTGCAAGTGTGGCCAATCAACGTGCTCCTGGGAAAGCTCCAGGAGCTTCCGAAGAGCCTTCCACTAATGAAAATCACCAGCGACCCAGGCAGTCGAGCATGCCAGGCCACCAGGGCTATGATCACCCTCATCCTGAGAAGCAGAACTCAAGCCAGAGGATACCTCAGAATGAAGCAAGGGATGGTACTGCCAATAGCAACGAAGGCCCCAATATGTCATCAACGATGGATGCAATGAAAAAGATAGACAAGGATAAGGTCAAAGCTGCCCTGGAGAAACGGAGGAAATCGAAAGGTGATGTTGCTAAAAAGGTTGACATCATGGATGATGATGACCTAATCGAAAGGGAGCTGGAACATGGTGTGGAATTGGCTGCCGAGGACGAGAAGGTCAAACACGAGAGGAGGCAGAGTT
>CM002478.1:2060832-2080373 GCA_000325765.3 Leersia perrieri
TATATATATATACAGCTTCACTGTGAACGATATGAATGAGAGCACGATATGAGAAGACTACCTACGTGTATGCGTCAGCACGAGAGATTGTTGTAGTAGTATAGAAGAACAATGATTTGTTTTCCTACATATACCAGTCAGCTGCTTCTTTCGTTGTTTTCATGTCCTTAAGTTTTTAGGCGATATCTTCTGTTCTTTCTTTATCTCAAAGGGATCGATTATTCATATGATGTTCTTAGGTTGTGGTGGTCTTGTGGCTGATTAGTCTGAAATACGCATTGATCCAGGCCTAAGTAAATGAGGTTCATGATTTTGTAAGTTTGTATAACGTCCTACCGAGAAGCAACTTATAAGATACTGTGTTCTCATTCTCATTGCGGCCAACTATGAGACCATCTTTCTGTGAACACCATAACAAGATAATGGTGTTCACTCATTCCTGGAAGCCAGCCTTTTATGATAGTATTAGTACCATGAAAAATCATTCATCAGAATATCAAATCATCCAAACTCGATCACAAGAGGTCCAAAAGTGCCAGGCAATCCACATCAGATAAAACAAGAATTGAAGAACATAATCGATGAGGGTTGGTCACTCCGGTAGTTGCATTTGCCACCTTTTCTCAACACGCATAGGATCAGTTCTGTTGCATTGCAATTTGCAAAGACAAAAATCATTAGCATTCACCAAATGATCCATGGGCGAGGGATCACAGGCAGCCAGATTGCCAGCTTTCCGGTGCCAGAAAGGAGGCATGGTGAGGCAAGTGAAACAGTAACCTGGACATGGAGCAGACACAAGCAAAAGGTAGGAAAGCGACCCACATGGATGGATGCAGATGCAATCAACACTTTGCCAATGCTATATTACTTGGCCCCTAATCTTCTCATCACCTTTAAAGTTTGGGCAACTTCTCAAGCAACGCTGCTGGGAGTTAGTTAAGCAGTAAACATCCTTTCACAGAGTAAATTACACATACAAACGCAGTTTCTGAAATGCTCTCACAAAAAGGAAAAAATCAGTGGACCATCCTACTTCTGCATCAAAGTACCTTTCTTCCTCTTTGAAAGGAGAGAAGAAACAAGTGATGAAATCCTTATCATTTTGGAGGAAATCTGGGCCACATGGTGCTCCTCCAATCATGCAAGCATCACCATGACCCTAGAATCTTATTGCATCAATAAGTAAATGCTGAGTTGTAGAAAAATTCATTCAACACAATTGTCAAGTCTTCTGTATCACAGTGTCACACGCTCACACTGTCACAATTTATAACAACCGTTTCCCTAAAAGAAAAACAGTTCAGCTACTTGCTGCAGCGCTGATCAAAAGGTATCTCATCACTTGCTACTACTGCTGCTGCAGCTGCTACTCCCTCCTTATTTTAATATATAAGGTTTTTAACATTAATGTCATATATAGAGTACAAGTTATAAGTTTGGCAGGTTCAGAACTCAGAAGAAAGTGAATCACCTAGAAACTCCAAAAAGAAATATTTCCTGAAAAATTCTCCCCTTTTCTTCTCTTTGTACTATAGATGCTTGACCACATGGAGAGATGCCAGTACAATGGTGGAGTAAACTAGCAAGGGAAGAAAAATGCATTCTTTCTTGGATAGAGTAATCTCCATAGTCTCGTAAAACAAATGTTAGAGAAGTTTCTTGGGATCTCCAAGTTCAGAGAGAGACTAATCACCTACCTACATCTGAGATCATCATGTCCAATCTAAACGTACTTAACTTCACCAAATCCCACAGTTTGATGTGTGTTCTGGTTGTTGGCACCAAACTTGCAATCCAACAAAGTTCCAAAAAAATTCGTTGAGGCCTAAACTCGTATGCTTCAAAATCGACTTGCAACCTACCAAAAAGTTCTCAAATTCCCCCCAAAAATCCGGTCTTGCACAGAGCTCTCAACCCAGAAAACAACACATGAACACAGGACTGGATTGAAGCTAAGAGACAAAGACAGAGATCCCCAAACAGAGTCCATTCATCCATCCATCCATCCATCCATCCCCACAAACCAAAAAAGAACAAAAGAAAAGACTTCTTTTTTACCAGTAGTTATATCCTTTTATTAACAATTAAACGTGGAAACTGAAAGCTTAACAACGCTCTTCTTATGCAACACAAACCATTCCCCCTTTAATTAACCCACGCTAATTTTCACCTCTATACTTAATTACCCCCAATTAACTCCACCCCATCCATCTATTCACACACACCCTACCTCGCCGTCGCCGTCGCCGGAGAAGAAGACAACCTTCAGTAACTTCAAACCTCAACGCGGCAGTAAGTAGCCGTCTGAAACTTAAGCCCGTTGGCGCCAGGATACCCATTCCCACCGGAGGTGATGAAGAAAGCCGGACAAGTAACAAAAAGATGATAATGTCCAGAGATCCAGCTCCCAACCTTCCATCTCACACGGCCATCAATCTTCACCTGCAAGATCAAGTACCCAGCATCCACATCCTTGTCAATCGCATCACCAAGATACGGCGCGAAGGGGACATCAGGGCCGGAGAGCACCGGCGACCAGACATCAACGTCGCCATGGCCCTGGTACACCGGCGGCAGAGAGGCGGCGAGCGTGATCTGCTGGTATTTGTATGATGCGTAGACGTCGAGGCGGTCGTAGTAGACGCCGACGCGGTCGTTGGGGTTGCGTGAGGCGACGGTGACCTGGATTGAGGTGGAGAGGACGCCGGAGTTGGTGGAGTTGGAGAGGGAGAGGGTTCGGAGAGTGGCGTCTTGGAGGAAGAAGCGGGGGTGGGTTGGGCGGAGGACGAGGTAGATGATGAGGGCGATGATGGCGACGATCAGGGCGAGGCCGAGGAGGATTGCCAGGAGGCGGCGGCAAGTTTGGCGCAGGTCGTCGTCGCCGTGGTTGCCGCAGTCTTTTCCCATGGTTGGTCTCGCCGTTCTCCGGCGAGGTTGAGAGGAGAGGAAAGGGGAGGAGGAGAGAGTGAGAGGGCTACGGAATTGCTATGAGAGAGGGAGTGAGGTGGCCGTTTGAGAATGTGAGTGAATGAATTTGGGGGAGATGGATTCTTAATAAATGGGTCGCGTCACCCTCTCTTTTCTTTTTGCAAAGTTTTGTTACCATTTGTTTATTTTTAGAGAGAGAGGGTGTGTGTGTGAGAGTGAATGGATGAATGGGTTTGGGTGAGGTGTGCTGGAGTGTATGATGGATTATGTTGAAATCATGGAAGGCGGGTTCTGGAATATTTTATTTATTTATGAAAGGGGTTTTGTATCCGTTTCGTTGAAATTTTGGGTTTAAATTTTATGGAATATCTGTTTTGTCAAAATGTTTGGTTTGTCTAGATGAATTGCACTTACCTAGTTGTATAGGTTTATTTGGGACACTTCGATATATTACAAGAAATGTATTTATAGCTGAGGAGTTACAATTACGTAATGTGTCATGTCGAATAAGCTTTTTATATATATTGATGGATGATACTTGTATAGGAGGGGATTAACTGAAGAGGAAACAGTGTACATCGATCGTACTTTGGAGAAGGGAATTTTCTTACAAATAGCTGTACAAATTCGGTGTTACAAAACAAGCTTTAGTAGAAGAATAAAGCTAAGTGCACCACGAACCTTTTCTTTTCTCAGAAAGAAATGAAAAGGATGGAAAAGACAAAGGCCTTCTTTCATGAATCCACATTCCATGTCATGAACCCATCACCTTTATGAACCACAAATATTAGAAAGTCGTTCCAGTTATGCAATTAAAAGTATTGAATAAAAATTCAATAGTTTGGCGACAGTTATATGTTAATTTATTGTAGGTAGGGAGATTTTGTTGCGGGAGTATAAATAATGTGTGACAGACATGTATAGCAGCTCGATCCATGTCATTGATCAACGGAAACTGAATAGAAATCTTAATCCTGATGGACCTATGAACAACACTAATAAGCTATGGACACCTTCTGAAAGCAAAAGTCAATGTGAGATTGCAGCGACAAGAACCTCCTACCTGATTCTACTAACTGTTCATATTGTTATGTGCCATCCGACCATTGGTATAATGTTGTTCAACCAAATACTTTAAACAAGTAGTAGTTGCAAAAGAAAAGGAGTCAAAGATGATCATGTTGTAAAACATCTAATCAAGATTAGTTATACACCCAACTTTGTCTTTCAAAATAAAGGAAAAAAAATCAATGTTATTCTCAAAGAGGAAAATGTTTTATTTTTTTTAAAAAAAACAATATGGTCAAAATTCAAGATGAAGCCATGGCTGAAAAAAAAACAGTAAACCATATCCTCCTTTCGTCCCAAAACAAATCATCATGCTTGATAAACCCCATCTAAATTCTGAAATGCCCTGTATATTGAATTGTACTGGTACCGGATATATATATATAAAAAAATCAGTAATGAAGAGACTGTGACGAAACGTGCATCAGTTCATCAGGCGATAGTACATAAACCAAGTGGGCCCCATAAGCAGGAGAGAAATGAGACGGCGGAAACGTTGTGTTGTGTTGCCGTTGGAGTCTTGAGGGCCCACCAGACAGGCAGACGTGTCTGTACGCGTTGTCTTGTCAGTGAAATTAATCTTTCTTCCATGCCTTTTTTAGCAGGGGAAGAAAAGGTTGCTGTAATTAGCTCGGCTTACGATCGATCTGCTAACGACGTCTCAACCAACAACATATAACGATCAGAGTTTGTTAAGGACTAGTTAGAGCCTATAGATCGATCTGCCAGATAATCCCATCGTACTAGATCGATCGAGCAACTGCAGGTGAGCTTAATACATACACTTTACTCTTATGATCAGTTATCACATTGATACACTTGTATGATGACTTGTTGTATACAAACAGATAAACAAAGGGAGGCGTTGATTATTGTGGACGGCCATGTGCCCATGTGGCACATGTTACACGCGTACGTACATTGCACACGGCCGCTAGCTAGCTCCGTTTGTTTTTTGTTCTCATTCAATTGAGCAAGAGAAAAACATTCAGTTCAGTTCAGTTGTCCTACGCGTACAATTCAGTCGGTGACAAACATGAGACGCGTACGCACATGCCATGGTAGTGCCACCACCGATCTTCTGGAAGATTTGACACGGAACTAGTTGGCCCTAATTACAGTACCCATAAATGGTTGTTGGGGATGAAAGAATGAAAGATACAGTAGATAGGCTAGGCCAACATTAGTAGTACTGACATGATGATGAGGTAAGGTTGCAGGCATCGAAGCTTCGTCGGGTTTGGCCGGCCTATTCACGGTCGGACCACCAGCTCGATCGCATCCCTTGCTTTTCTCCAGAATCCGATTCTCCTACAAAAATTTGCTGTAATTTGTTCCCTCCCCCTCCTTTTCAACTGCACACGGCGTCACCTCACGCCCCTGTGGTTTTTCCACAAAAAAATTCTAATCGCTAGATTTATTTGTATATATCAAGTAAATTTTGTCACTTTTAAAGACGGGTCCGTAAACTAATGATAAACAATGTCAGATCAGGATGCAAATTCGAAGGAGGAACAAAACTAATTAAACAAGCGATGGGTACGTGAGAGTGGCCCGGGAGGGATCATAACGGAACCTAACCTTCCCCTAATCCCATTGTGTGATGGGAGTGTATATATTGTGTATTGTCGTCTAGTCACAAATGCAAGGCGTGGTGCTTGCACGCGACTCCGGTGGTGAGAAGGAAAGAAAGAAGGACAATGACCTATCCCTGCTCCCCATGGCCGTCGCTCTCCCCAAAGACGACCACGACCCACACATATCTACTTCTACTCGCTTCATTTTCCAGCTTTCACTGACTGTCCGTACGGTGGTTACTACTCTTCATTGACCTCAATACCTCATCTATCACAACCATGGCTTTCAGTCAATTTTAACCGATAGGAATATATACCACATGATTGATTAGTACTCCACTATTCAAGAGATAATCAAATTGGTTTGTTTTTGACTAGTTTTGACCCAGCAAATTATAAACGATGAACCCTTTTAGAAACTTGTTATGGAACAGAATAGAAGAAGTCGACTAGTTAGTACAGACAACCCTTCCCTTGTGGCCCATCCAGCAGGAGATAAGATCATCATCTTGCAGGACAACTCCAGGCCATTCCCTACCAACCCCCTCCCAATCCTACAATCACCTCCTTCCTGTGCCCATTTCAACGGCGAAAACCACCCCTAGATCACCATTCCATCACACACAAAAAATATGTCATAACAATCCAACAACGCCGAAATCAACAGAACAGAAGGCTAGAAGAGATATGGGAGTAGGCAGATTCTAACAGGATTTTCCTCAATTACGGCCGCACTCACACATATCTTCTTCAGTCTTCTTCACAAATAGACCTCCTACCTACCATGTAAGAGTGCTGGTTGCTGCAAACAACTACTCTACTTCTAGTTCTATGTGGTTATCCAATTGGTGTTTGGTTACACTCACCTCTGGCCGCATTTGCCATATCCTCTCACATTCACTTGTAGCCATGATCATCCACAATTCAATATATGGTCAGGCCACTAGCAAAGCAGTTTCTGAATATCTGCAGGTGCAATGATGATCCTGAATCCAACCAGCATTACATTAGCATCAGAGCTCTTCCAATCAAAGCACCACCTGCAAAGCAATGAAGAACAAGGGATGCAAGATGTGGCCCTGCTTTGCAGGATTTAGGTTGCACAGTGCCGACCTTTTAGGTCACATGGAGTAAAATAAGAACAGGCCCACTATCTGAATTCTGAACATGCTTTGGCAGGCCACCAACCCTACTTGAAAGTTAATGAATCATACCAGGTTGTATAGTTTTGTAATGCTGGGTTGCTCCCCAACAATTATTTAAGGATCCTAAATAATGCCAACAATACCTTTCGTGGAATTTCTAACAAGCATGCAACAACAAACAGAAAAGCACAAAAATGCTTGTTAAAAAGATCAGTACTGGCTTTACTGACTAGAGAACACAGATCAACCATACTTCATAGAAGAAAAATGCATAAATGACAATTAATATGGTATTAACAATGAAAACGTGATATAACACTAAAAAACAAATGTTCAGTGGTTTGGAGAACCTAAACTACTCCTTTCTCAATTACATTGTAAATGTCAAGGATCTGGCTAGGCACAAGACTCATCTGCATTCAACTATAATTATTCTACTCCCTCCATCCCTGAATATATGGGACTTTCCCTATATAATTACATAGGGAAAATCCCTTATATCTGCGGACGGAGGAATCAGAAATCAGAAACAACCCAGTTTTCCCTTTCAAAAGTTTGTTACCAAATACCAACTTCCAGGTAAAAGCTGGATGGTGATGGGGGATTATGAGTGGTGTCCCAGAAAGGCATTTTGAATTAATAAGATGTTATAAGGGAAATCAGCAAGCATTAGTGCCTGTAAACACAACTGAGTAACAAAGGTAATTCCTACTGTGGTTAGAACAATAACAAAAAGTTAAAAGTCATAAATACTTGACATCGGTGTTCCATTCCAAACTATTAACAGAAGAAACAAAAAACAACAAAAGGATCATGTATAAATTCCAAGGCTAAAAGAGGCCTGCTAATAACGCTGGGATCCTATCCTCCAATATCATCTGAAACACTAGAAACGCTGGTGAGTTGGGCTGGGCTTCATCAGCAGGCTAACAATGGGGAGCTAAATACAGGACTAAGCAGCACATTTGATCTAAAAGAAACAGTGAGCATAGATTGGATCAGATGAATTGAAATGGTTACGTTACTAATCTACAGCCATCCAATAATGTAGTGGATGCTTATTAGACCAAATTGTGATGCGCTTGGTTAGACAATAGATGTACCTGCAAACAACTAATGAACTAAAGCTGCAAACTCCACCTCAAGCAATTCAAACCGGTATTACTAAAATAAACCAGACAAATAAATGAATAATATGAGTTACAATGTAGAATTAAAATCAGACACCCATCTAGAACTAGAGACCATAGCTTGTTTTCATGCAATAGGAGCTTAAAGTATGAACGTTCCCTGAGGTTCCATACATGTTTAAATTCCTCTCGGTGAGCAAAACAACCACCAGGGTATAATCATTCTAGCCAATTGTTTCCAACACAAGTCATATACCCACCCATTAAGGATAAAATCATCCCATACTTTTCCCTGTTAGGGATTCTATGATGGCCAGGTGAACTATAGTAACCCAGCAGGTACCACGCATGAATCAGCGCCAGATCAACTTCTTATAGCGCCAGTCAAACTTCTCGTACCTATGTAAGATGCTCCCGTAGATCAGCATCTGGGTAGTCAACAACCACAATGCAGTGATCCTGATAAGAGCAAACAATTAATTAGGTCCAGAAGTCCAGATATCCTAGTATACATTGTGTATAAATAGTAAAAAAGAACTGAATCACATGGAAAGGTAACAATATTGTCCAATTTACAATAGCATTGTATTCAAGAGAACTAGGATTTGCATTTTTTATGCAAGTAGTGGATTCCATAGGCTACGGTGACGAAAAATGCCAATCATAACAAAAACAGAACTAACATACTCCACATATGGCATCAGCTGTTCATGTTTCCTAGAAGATGCAAAAACAGAATTATTTGGATCATTTTCTAGATCAGTAAGACTATTGATGCCAGGCAACTAAGCCAAATTTTTGTATCATGCAGCAGGTATCCGTGCAGACAATCACCATTGCCAACAGGCCCATCAGGATGTAAGGATCAAAGCTTTGGTATAATTTAAACTTCTAACATGTGAACTTAAGAATATAAATTGAAAGTGAAATATAGTGTGCCTAATTATGTAGAGAAATGACACTACCCTGATATTTTTCTCCATATGTCAATAACAGAAACACGCATTAACATAATAGTGATAGCCTTTGTAACTCGACTCGACACATGCTTATTAACTCATCTCTGAGTTCTGTTAAAATTAAGGCAACTGTGATGCCTTTTGTTTTCCATGTTTTTCAAGGAGGTAGAGCATGTTAATTCAAGACTCGAACTGAGCAAGTACCCCTTGAATATAATTGTTTCACTCCTTTCAGCTTAGCTTGCCATTGTGAGCCAAGCATTCATTAATGAAGATACATGCCAGTCTGACAGGTTTATAACCTGAATAGGTACTGTTCACAAGGTATATAAGGCACATTGCAAGATATGGTGTAATCTATTTACATAGCTGTGCTTCAACAAGCAAATAAGCTAATCCTACAGGTGTGGGAGAAAATTTTCATTCCATAGAAATGAATTACCACAATCATACAAAAATAATAAAAAAAGGATGATTCCATACTATTATAGCTCTGCCATTTACTTAGGATAATCACTCTACATATGTTGGCCGCTACACCTTTTTTGTCAAATTCTATTAGAGGTGTTATACTCACAATCCAGCTGACATGTAACTTCCAACATTGTGCAAAGACTTGACCACACTAATTCTCCTTCATAGTGACCTGTACCACAGTATCATCCATCCCTGTTCAACTTCAACGACCAAATACAAAGTATTTGACTATAGTGAATATAAAAGACCCCACACATATAAGGACAAGCAAAACCTCTAAGTCAAGGCCAACAAATTCAGAGCAAGGTTGCCACGGCCAAGTTTGAAATTCTGTTCAACTTCAAACCTCCTCACTAGAATTACACACCCAACCACAGGGACACAGTTGTTACTCTCCTACAATCCAATCCATTCATAAACTTCACCACATGGCAGTAAACGTAATAAAAAGGCACAGCAGAGCAATTTCTGATAACAACAGCCCAAAATTAGAGGGATCACTAGAACAAACCTTCACAGAAGTACATCGCAGCGGCGGGCAGGGCCATCGAACGCCGCCTCGGTGCCATTCTTCCCACGGAAAGCCACCGGCACGCCATCACACATCACCCTCATGACCCTCCGCCGCGTGCGCCACCCCCCTCGATCGAACACGGCCACCGCGGCGAGCCTAACCTGGACCTCCATGGTACCCACTCCCCCACCCTTGAGCGGCGCGGCATCGTCCGCGCCCACGTATGCCCCATCCACCTCGAGCCTGAACTGGAGCGTGGTGGTGTTCCGCGGCGGCTGCGCGAAGGGCGGGAGCGTGGCGACGGCGATCGGGGAGGACGGGGCGAGGGAGACGGACGCGAGCGGGGAGAAGTAGGTGACGGTGAGCTTGGAGTTAGGGTTTGCGGCGAGGAGGGAGGCGGCGAAGGTGGCGGAGAGGGAGGAGTTGGTGGTTGAGTAGGCGACGCGGGTTAGGGTTAGGGAGGCGAGGGAGAAGGCGGGGACGCGCGGGCGGAGGAGGAGCCAGACGATGAAGGTGGCCGCGCCGAGGAGGAGGAAGGCGGCGACGACGAGCCCCAGCAACCGGCGCAGGCACGTCGGCGGCGGCGGTGGCGGCGGGTAGTGGTGAGGATGGTGGTGGGGATGGTGATGATGCGGCGGCGGCGGCGGTGGAGGTGGGTAGTGGTAAGAGTGGGGAGGTGGGGCGGGGTATGGGTAGGCGACGCCGAAGGTCGCCGGAGTTGGGGCGGCGGCGGTGCCGTTGGTGGAGGGAGTGGTGGTGGAGAAGTAGGCGGCGGTGGAGGAAGGGGGTGGAGGTGGGTTGGCTGGGTAGCCCATGGCCGGAGGTGGTGGTGGGGATTTGGGGTCGGGTGGGTGGGAGGCGGAGGAGGATGGGTTCATCGCGGTGGCCGGATCGCCGCCGGCGGCGGAGACGGAGGAGTGGGTGGTAACTGCAAGTGGTAGTAGTGGAGAGAGCGGAGGAGAGTGGTGATGGCGATTTGGGATCTGAGTGAGAAGAGAAGGGGGAAACGGGAGGGGAGCGCGTGCGGCTGTCGTCAGTTTCTCCAACTGCTCCGGTGAATGGTCGTGTTGGTTTTCTTGGTGGTGGAGGCGAACCATGAATCGGGAATCCATAAATTTGTTGTTTTACGTTTTCTTGTGTTTGTTGACCTATTGTTGACTGAAAAATAATACTACTACTGCATTTTCTTTTGTGAAAAATAATACCCTTTTTTTAATCAACAACCTGTTTTTAATTCTGTTCCTGGGAACCAGGCTGAGATATTCATTCATTAGGGGATGTATCCCCGTGTACAATCTCCCGAATGGCATCAGGGAGTTCTGCATTACAAGACCAAAGGTCATTGACCTCATTGGCTAGCCTAGCACAAGTATGAGCTGCCTTGTTCGCCGTTCTTCGAACCCACACCACCCGGAAAGAGATGAAGAGCTCTCCCATTCTTTTAATTTTATCCCAAAGCCCTGCAACTGCAATGATGCTTCTGTTTCCTTCAGTCGAGTACAGCAACTGTACAAGCTCCTGGCTGTCCACCTCCAGGATTAGTCTGGCACATCCATGGGCAATAGCTAGCTGAATTCCATCTCTTGCCGCCAGGGCTTCAGCCGTGAGTGCATTTGCGATGGCTGGGTACCATTTCGACTTTGCTCGGTGTACTCTCCCTTCATGATCCCTCAGAATAGCTCCCGATGACCCCTTAGCAGTGTCATCTAAATATGTTGCATCAGTATTAACTTTGAACCAACCAAAATCTGGTTTCTTCCAACGTTCCGGCCTCTCTTTGGGACTTCTAAGCAAATTAGTTCTTCCAGTAAGTTTGCCACATACCTCGCTGCAGCTCCCGGTGCCCAGCACGATTTGCCATTCCATAAGCACCAGCCGCCACACATAATTATTGAAGCCACCATTGGATCGCACACTTCAAATAGTAAGATGTCCTTCTCCCATGTCCCAGGGTTCAGCTGTGGTATCTTGTAGCCAGTTAACTCCTGAATGGAGTCCCAAAACCGCTTGGTGCAAGAGCACAGGAACACAACATGAAAGAAATCTTTTGCTACATCTCCGCAAACATCACAACGATCATCCTTTTCAACATGCCTCCTTTTAAGTTCTGATCTTCCAAAGGGATTTCCACCATCTGTCTCCCTCCGACGACCTGGGACCAGGATCACTTGCCGGATCCTGTTCTTTCAGAAGATTATATGCCGACCTGACCGAATAGCAACCATGCTTTTCCCTTGACCAGGCAACCACATCTTCCTCCAGCCTCATCCCCGGCACAATCTTCAGTATTTCGTTTGCATCAATGGAAATAAAAGACTGTCGAACCAGCGACTCATCCCACTGCCTTGTCCCAGGTATAAACAGATCATTCACCATCTGAATATTTGCTCCTCCCAATCTCACCAAAGGTTTGAGACCAACTCTCCCAGGGATCCACTTATCATCCCACACCTTCACCGCCGAGCCCGGTTGATAATTCCCCGGTTCAACACTTCTTTGCCATGCATTATCGCACGCCATGTTTCTGAACATCGGGCTTTCCTCGAGGCCGACAGAAAATCACACCTTGGATAATATTTACCTTTAGTACAGAGTGCCTCAGGCCTAGTTATTAATCTCCACCCTTGTTTGCCCAACATGGCCTGATTGAACATCGCCATATCTCTAAAACCCATTCCTCCCAGCTGTTTCGGATTTGTTAACAACTCCCATCGTTGCCAATGAATTTTATGGTTGTCCACTGAGCTGCCCCACCAAAAATTTGAAACATACGTTCGCAATCTTCTGGTCACCGGTGTTGGAAGCTTAAAGCAACTCATTGCATAGGTGGGAACTGCCTGGGCATTTGATTTGATCAACACTTCCCGACCTACACAGCTTGCAAAACCACAACCCCACCCATTGATGAAGCTTCGCACCCGATCAGGTATGTAGTTGAATACACCATCATCAGCCTTACCGGCGGCTGTTGGCAACCCTAAATACTTCTCACCCAAAGCTTCATTACTAATATTTAGGATCTCATGAACCTCCCTCTTTGAGTCTTCATCGCAATTTCCAGAAAAGAAAACTGCTGACTTCTGCCTATTAACAAGTTGGCCCGATCCCTTGTGGTAATCTTCTAGTATATCACAAATCCGTTGGGCACTTTCCCTTGATGCCGGCATGAAAATGATGCTATCATCAGCAAAAAACAAATGAGATATCCAAGGAGAGAGACGAGCAACTCTTATTCCCCTTGATACATAGTTAGGCCCTTTTGATCTCAGCATACAGGATAAACCCTCCGCACAGATCACAAACAAATACGGCGATATTGGGTCGCCCTGCCTGATTCCTCGAGAAGGTTTGAACACTGGTGATAGCTGTCCATTAACCCTGACAGAGAACGAGACCGTCGTCACGCATCTCATCACCAAATCTCTCCATTTAACCGAGAAGCCGAGTGCCGCCATAATCTCATCCAGAAATCTCCATTCATAGGCTTTCGCCATATCTATTTTAACCGCACAGGCTCCTTCCTTTCCTTTCTTCCTTCTCAAGTAATGGATGCATTCGTAGGCTATTAGAACGTTGTCTGTAATCAGCCTCCCAGGGACGAACGCGCTCTGTTCTTCAGAGATCACCTCATCCAGTATTAGCCTCAACCTATTCGCCTTCACTTTAGAACAAATTTTGTAGATTACGTTGCACAGAGAAATCGGCCTGTACTGTGTGAAATCTTTGGGGCTAGAAACTTTCGGTATCAGCACCAAAATAGTCCTGTTTATGACTTCCGGCATAGCATGGAACCAGGCTGAGTTTGGAACTTTGGATTGGATAGTTGCATATGCTCATGATTTTTTTGCTTGGGTTAATTACTGGACCTAATGATATTTCTTTCCATGGAATAAATGCAAGTTACATATGCTCATGTACACGCGCACTCAGGGGCGGAACCAGAGATAGGGCAGTTAGAGATAGAGCCATATCCCTGGTCCTAAAACTCCATTGAATAAACACTTTGAAAAGTTTTAAAATTAGAGGATAAAAGATAATTATATGGAAAATAAACCAATTCAGCCCTAGTCTTATGATTTTTTTTTTTTGGTTCTGCCCCTGCGTGCACTGCCCATATGAGTGTCTTTATATTTTCAGATCAAAGAAGTTAGCGTATACGTGGTTGTTAACGACTACTGCATTGAGTATAATACTTAAGTCTAGATAACCAAATTCCATTAACAGAAACATAACCAGCTGAGCTAGGCCCAATTATGAGATTTTCTATAGCATATGCATGCTTGGAAACAAAGAACCCAGAAGAAGACTAATGAGGCAATGATTCATTGGAGGGACAATATGTGAAAAAAGGGAGTTTCCCACTGGCTTCATGAGAAAAAAAAATCAGGGCACAAGATACATCTAGTCCGAATTTCTACCAAATTAGTACTTTAGCTATACCTTTTATTCTGAGCAATGCCGAAAATGTGAATCAATTATAGTAAGTGGACCAGACACGGTTTCCCAGAGAAGATGACAGACCATGATCTAAGCTGAATGTTTAGTGCTGACGTGCTGAGTTATTTCAGAGCGACAGAGCAGTGAGTGGGAGAGCACAATCATACGTGCAAGAACTCGTAACGATGCTTTGGTTCTCTTCAAACTGATGGTCACAAATCACAATAATAAGCTCGCATTCAAAGAAAGAAGAGGAACCCAGAAAGGCACCCAGTGAATCGATTCGTGCTCTCTGCATCCTTCTTCCTTTCATACCGTCCTACGCGTCTCAGACTTGACATTACAGGCTTGCAATCTGGTAAAACTCAGCATTCCATTGTCTAATCCTAGTCACTAGCTTAAAAGCGATAGAGAAAGTGCAAATACTGAAGGAATAATTAATAGATAAAAAGCGTGGCTGTTGCTTCTTTGATCCTGAGGCTTCTTCATCCTTCTCATCAGAAAGAAACATAACACCGTCTCCTTTATTATGCCTTTCGGTCCATTAGTACAGCCTCACTGCAATAAGCAATATTTCTACTGCACAAACAGATTATTGGTGGATGCATAAATTGATTAATAGTCCATGCTGAACACCAGAAACAGAACAGTACAACTTTGTGATAGCAAAAAAAAAAAAAAAACAGTAATACATTCTCTTCACATATAAATTTGCCGTGTTTGCCACTCGCTAATGCAAGATATTCACTATTGAATGGGCAGGGTTTCGAGACTGACCTGCGGTTACTATTATATATACATTAGTAGCGTATTGACACAACAATACGTTATAATGCAAAGAGTCGTTAGTTGCTTGGACGGAAAAGAGGAAATCTCCGCAGAAATCGTGCACTCGTGCTGTGCTGTACAACTTACTGGTAGCGCTCGTGCTGTCGCTGGATCATGGCCCGTGCTTTTCAGCGCTTTTGCTCTCCCCATTGCTGCCCTTCGAAGAACTCCCCCAAAAGTTGCTCCACCATTTCTGGGCTGTACCTCACGTATTTATGCGGGTTCTTGCCATTCTCAACAAGGTTACTGCACACCAAATGTGTATTTTAGTACTGTCATTATCTTAGAACAGAAGGGAGGAAACATAAAACGTTTCAGAAATAGCCACGCCACTATCCCGTCGTGCGTGCACTGTGAAGTTTGCTTGCTGGTTGACAACTAGATGCACACTACAAGGTTGGAGTCTTCGAAATGAAGAAAGGGGAAAAGGTAAGCGCTAATATTAATAGGGACCCTTTTGACAGTGAATTATTTAAAAACATAGGGCAGTATGTTATGGTTTCTTTGACATATGAAAGATTTTCTTGTAGGGGGATTCACAAATAGGATCACAGTTTATTAGTTTAGGATACTTGATCTAACTCTCAAACAAAAATTTCAGATGCAGCCAAATATCAATTGCATGTAGGGCATTGGCGGAATTTAAGGTTGTAAAAAAGGTATGGCTGTAAGAAGAAGATGAAAAGTGACAGTTAAGTACCCGAAACGTTTAACAAACGACCGATAGGCTGGTAATAGAACCTCAGCTACCGCAAGCCTTAAGGATTCACGCAATTCTTGATCAGGTACAATCCATTGAGATTGCTTTGCATGGAGCTCTTCAAATTGCATGTTGAAAGATTTAAACCTGCCATGGCAAAAGCATAATGTTTTATGACTAATGCTTCAGTTATTATTTATACCCAAAAGGAGTGAAAAACAAGAAACCAAAGGTATCAACCGTTCTTTGATCATAGCCCTTGAAACCCCACTGCTGCTAAGATCTGCTGAACCAGTGCTACCAGCACCTTGTATGGAAAGTGTCTGGAGAATCTGAAATGATAGAAGCATAGCAGCTATAGGTTATAAACAACTGTTATTCATTTATTCGGGAATACGCAACTTGTGTATCTTTGTATTAAGATTGGGGATTTGTAAATAAGCACATAAATAGAGCAGTATATGCCCAAAAGAAAAGAAAACTAGGCTAAGGTAGGGCTATCCGGCTATACCTTGCAAACAACTGTTATTCAGCATGTACAATCATGTAAAAACAGATTGAAAAGAACATTAACTACCGAATCCACAAGGTTCGGTCTCATAAATGAGAGCCTTTCCAGGCAAATAAAGCTACCGCATACAGTTTACAAAATTGAGTTGAGTTAGCATGGCGTGTGCATATGTAAGGTAACAACTAGAGTCTAGAGTTGCATCTTTTGAAGCTTAGCTTTGTAAACAAATCACATTTGGGGCATAACCAACTCAAATTTGAACCAGCTAACACAAAAATGGAGATAAATGGACCATACTGCTACAAGCATCTTTGCATTCTGATTCTTAATTTTTAAACAGGAGCTCTCTGTGTTGCCTTTGCACAGACTACCAAACTAGCATGCTACTATTTTCTATAAAAATGGTAAAGAAAAACGAACTAATCAATAAGGTCCACAAATATAAAGATCGTTCTGCCAAATGACATGGAAAATTGGTCTACTATAATCACTATAGAATTTGTTGCACTAACCTTTGCCCAAGCAACACGTTTATATTGATTGGCATTTTGCTGCACAGTCCTACGGTGCCTCTGAATCCAGTCATCACCAAGTATATCTTTTGCTCCTGATCTGAGGCAACACAATAGAACATTAAATGAGAATTTTACCAGTATTTATATGATGCAGAATTGAAGAGAGGAGGTAAACATACCTGCGAACAGATCTAACCATATAATGAATGTTATTCATGAGAAATAAGTGAGTCAATGCAGGATCCCTGTACAGCTTAGATTTTCCATCCAAGTTATTCTGTAGGGCTTGCATTATCCTCATGGTAACAACAGCAAGTTGAGATTCTGTCTCACTGCCAGTTTCAAATTCCTGAAATAGTAGCTTGAGTGTCGACTGGTAACTGTTCATACAAGAGTGGTATTAGTTTTGCACTAACAGATAACAATAGCAGGAAAACTATAAGCAGGTTAGACCTTTCTTTGATTTACAAGAATAAGCAATATAGAACAACAGGTCTGTCTGGAATAGTAGATCAGAGGTGTGCTTTTGAATCCTTGGGAATTAGTTCAGAACTGAAAAAAGTCCAAATATTCCCCCAAAAAAAAAATCCCTAGGCCAAATACCTAGTTGTATGTGATCTCCTTAATTAGTGGATGTGAAGCTCAGAATAATTTCTCAAATGGATAAAACTGTTAACATATAGCCACATAGATAACTCATCACAATCACTGTACTACAATTTACCCAAAATTTAATGAATTACAGATCCACATGCCCATGAATTCGAATTCTAGTTTGAAAAAAGGAATACTTACTCGAATAAGAATTTAACATAGTTAATGACATAGCTGGTCAAAGGATGCACTGTTCCATCATTAACAATAGTCTTTGAAGCATCCTTTTCAACAGCCTCCTCAAAATCAGCAAAGGTTTCTTGAGCAGTCTGGGCCAAGCGCTTAGTCAGGCCCAATGAAGCCTCCCATATCTCAGAGCATGATTTTCCTTCAAAAATCACCTCGATCTGGCAATAAGTTCAAACAAGGGTAGGGTTCAACTTTTGTAGTCTTCATGGTGAAGAGAAAAACATAACAATATGAAAAGTCTCACAAGCTAATTGTGGAAGCAAAAGAACAAGTAAGTCATGCAGAAATCAGGTCTCAGCATATAACTTCCAGAATACCTCAGACTGAAGTTCACGCATTACTTCATACATGTCTAGCAATACAAACAGCTTTTCAGGAGACCTTTTGCTCTTAGCAACGGCATCTCCAAAACTTAGAAGAGTCAAAACACTATTTGCTGTCAGTTCAGCGAAACATTGATCCTTGTTAAAGTTGATACCATCGAAAATCTGGTCACAGATTTTTCTTTCACCTGCTAGTAGTAGTTTAACCTATATGACAAGCAAAATATGTGAGCTTGAATCTTAGGTCTGAATATACACAATATGGACTTATTCCCAGAAGAATGCCCACCGCAATTCGCATGAAGTGGATCCAGCTTCCAATTTTAGCCTCTAGAGCCTCCCATTGCATCTTCTGTACATCCTCTTTACTAAGCTTCTCTACTCCCAATTTCCGAAGGCTCAATTCTAGTGCTGAGCCACGGGTATCTCTGAAAAAAGATGACAATGAGCTTGACATTTGCACACAATTGTAGTGTAAATGAACTCGGGATAGTTTGTGGAATGGACGTAATAGAGCCCAGAACCCACCTGTAAATTTTATAGCATGATTGCTGATTTCCGGCCTGAATGAGCTGCTGAGCAATGTCATTCATGAGAGGTAGGATTCTTGGAGGAATTAGTGTTGGGGTCCGGTATACTGCAGTCTCCAAACTTTTGGATGGATGCTCAGAGTGTCCAGCATTCCCTCGATCAGCATCAGGATCATCTTTTGTTGGCCGTAGAGACTTGGGAAGACAATCAAAGAGGCGATCGGGTTCAATAGGTTTGCTGCAAGTAGAGAACAATGTATGTTACCATTCTTTCACTGGCATACAAGCAACAGACAGTAAGGTAGTTTCAGGAGTGGATCATGGATGCTCGCTCAATGAGGATAGAGTGCCTTACCTGTACGTAGTCATTAGCTGCTTAAATTCCTCTTCAATTTTCAGAGCGGATTTAGCTAATAGATTGTTGACATGATTAAGAACCCCTTCACTGCTCTTGAAGTTCTTGTTTGTGGAAAAGAAGCGAACAATTCCTTTGAGCAGATCCACTGCCTCCAGGTAGCTCTCTAGATCCTCATGAGGACCCTTCAACACTGCTGCCTCAGCCTGAAGCTCGAAAGCAATATTTGCACAAAGTCACAAATCAAATAAAGTTCCAAAAATGCAGAGACTATACTTGAAGCATTAACAACGTCAAAGGCAATTTGCAGATACATTCAGAAATAGTATGCTTGAATAGTTGAATTTCAATTAGCTGTCAGTTCAACCTAGTATTATAATCTCAAAATTTCTTCAGAACTTCTGAACCAAGTGAAATGGAATTTGCATCGATGTGCCATTTTCCCATCATAAGTCTGTCGTACTCAATCCCTCCAGATCCATACAATGTCATGAATCAAAATCTCAACCAGCCCCAAACAAATAAATCTAGATTCAAATTCATCCAGAAATGTTGGCAATTTCAGGGTGGGAGTACCCGGCGGGCAAGGTCGAACTGGGAGAGGATGCCGTCGGCGGCCTTGATCGTCTTGTCGATGTTCTCGTGCGCCATCCGAATCGCGTGCGTCCTCACCTGCAATCCCCCACAAAACACAACCA
>CM002478.1:2080473-2104637 GCA_000325765.3 Leersia perrieri
TCCGCGCGATCTCGGGGACGGGATAACGGGATGCCGCCTGGTTAGTTCTGGAAGGTTCTAGAGAGGTGGAAGGAAGCGTGAGGGGATCACAATGGGGAGGCGTGTGAATGCGCGATTTGGTGGAGGGTGGTGGTCGTCGCCGCCGACGTGCTCGAATCGAGGGGAGGAGGAGGAGGAGGGAGAAGAAGAGAAATGGTTCGAACTCGCGCGCTGTGAGATTCGTGCGCGGGGTTGACCGTTGACTTTACGGACGGTTCCGGAGTGTAGTCGGTCGTGTCGTGTGCATAGGCTGTGCCTCGAGATTCGTGTGGTGGGATTGGACGGTTGGGATGGGGTTTGGTGTGGCGAGAGGTTAGTGATGATGGTCGTTGGGGGCGGCGGGTGGAATGGAACGGATGAGTTATGAGAAATGATGAATCCAATCCATATAGGCAGAGGCAGGTCCAGAGGGAGGTGCATCTGCTGGACCAAAATAATCAATTTTATGTAATCATGTGTAGGTTTGTAAAAAAGTATACAAGCAATTGTTTTTAACGACACAACACTGAGTCTGACTGGCATTGTTATCAATTAGTATCATTGTTATGGATTCTTGATTTTATGCAACTTCCAACTATTAAATAAAATGGTTGACACCGGCAAAAAGAAAGCTTGATTAAGAATTTTGAATGGAACTTTTTAGGTTTGTATAGCGCTGCTCATCTGTTTTTTTTTTTAAAAAAAGTAGTGGTTTCATAAGATTTTTATAGGCTGGTTTAATTACCGTGTAATTTCTTCAAAAATCATAGTAGATCCATTACAAAAGAGGGCATTCAATGATTTGGGTATTTCACTAAAAAAACCATTCACTTCAAATGAGGCCTTTGGTCATGTTTCTTTGCCATCTGGAGTTCTGGACCAATAAATAATGCGACTTAAAGAAAAATCACGATGTTCCATTGGCATCTGGGCTCGTTTTGCTCTCGCTAGGCCATTGCTATGTTGCTTCTACGCCCATAATTCAGCCTTAGCGGGCTAGCCTGTTCATGCTTTTGGGCCGGCAAAGGAGTTTGTTCAGGCTTGTCACATGCATGGTCATCAAGTAATGATCTGACGTTCCCCTAATCAATTGACGTTGTAAATACTCAGTGCTCCCGGTTGTGGATAATGGCTATTGACCAACGGCATTACGCACATGCATATTAGCCAGCTTGCGAGAGATGGCAGTGAGTCGGTGATATAGATATTCGGATATTCCATCCGATGTAAAGGATGGGCACGAGTCGATTCATGGATAAATCACGACCCTCTCTAATTCAACCTAATTAACTGAATTTCACTTTTCAGGCTCAAAACGTAACGGAAGTTTACTTGGTTAAATTAGAGTCAATATTTATATGCTTATTCACGCCCATATCTAATATTCGTGGCAATTGCCAGTGACCATATGGTCGCAATTTCTAAAATGACATTTTGAAGATGGACATTTGGCCCTCTCGCCATGTGAAGCATCGCCTCGGGCAAGCAAACCATATGCAGTTTGGAACCTGAAGACGTAACGTACGTTGCTGCCTCTCGATCGTTGTCCCATCATCCCATCAAGCCATAAAACCTGTTACGATTGTTATGATCAAATTATATATATGCACGTTGCTGCTACACATGGATCGATCAATTAACCTGTGCGTGGATACTCTAAAAAAAAAAGTGTGCGTTCTTGAGTTGATGCCCGTAAATAAATCGAGTAATTATTAAAAGGTGATGGATTCATATGATCGATCGATGTCTTGACTTAAAAGGGCTCTGTTATGATTGTGATGGCGATGCGATGACCTGACCGTTAATCGATCACAGATATAATACTCCCTCCGTTTTTTTATATTTGACACCGTTGACTTTTAAACTCAACTTTGACCATTCGTCTTATTCAAAAAATTTAATCAAATATATAAAAACAAAAATTATCTTATAAATTTCTTTAATAATGAAACAACTCATGTCAAAATAAATGACATTTGCATAAATTTTTTAAATAAGACGAATGGTCAAAATTTTGCTTAAAAGTCAACGGTGTCAAATATAAAAAAACGGAGGGAGTAAATATCTTATCTTGATTTTCTGTCGAGCTCGTTTTTTTAAAGCACTGTTCCAGAATCTATTAACTACGGAGTACGCCTTTTTTGTGTTTGCTTGGTGGCAAGCAATGGAGCTAGCAGGTGTGAACCTTTTGTTTTCTACCCGTCGGCTCCCTCTAATTTGTTCCGTGCACAAAGATGACACCTTAGCTTGGCGCGTGAAAGCGTGCCAACGAGGACTATATCGACTACTGGAAAAGATCTTTGTACTGAGTGTGAGTGAAAAGAAATCTTCTTTCCTATCTGCTCCACATCCTTTTGCTGGACTTGGAGAGATCGATCGTTTATTTATTAGAGTTTCACGTGATTTTATTTCTTTTGGGAGTTTCGTTTTGGTTTAGGTTTTCTTTGGAGCAAACAATTTTTGTAGGAATTTTCGGAAGAATATATACAATCCCAGGGAAAAATTTTCTATATGGTGTTTTGGAACAAAGCGATAAGTCCTAAAAAAATTCCTTTGATATATTGGCTCAAAATACGTGCGAGTTTTGGAGGAATTTCCATGAGTTCCAATCTTTTGGAAGAACTCTAGCTATATATGTATCTATCTGTCTTTTGATTCTTACATTTCTCTTTTTTATGATTCCTATATTTTTCTTGTGCTCCATCCAAGAAATTATTTCGGTCCATAAAGTTTGTGATTCTAGGGCACTTTAATTATGTATGTATTTTTTATGTTACAGTGTTTGGAGATGTTCTAAAGAAGCCTAATGTAAGAATGCAAGTAGAATGATTTTGTGAGTTCTGATTAAGGTCGATTTAATCATAATTATATTGTCTCCACCCGTTTCAAAATGTAAGGCGTTTTGACTTTTTGCTTATAAAGTTTGACCATTAATCTTATTAAAAAAATATAAAAATATTATTTTTTGTGATTTACTTTATTATTATTATCAAAAGTACTTCAAGCATAGCTTATTAGTTTTTATATTTACACAAAATTTTTGATTAAGACGAATGGTTAAACGTTGAAAGCAAAAAGTTAAAACGTCTTACAATCTAAAACGGAGGAAGTATTTATGTATCTACATGCTCTTGAGCAATCTTACGTGATACCGGCCTATCTGCTAACACACATGTGCCCTTATTAATTATGAGTAGAGTTATTTGTATAGGTGTACAATGAGAATATAGAACTTGTTAGACCACATATACAAATAATTAATATCAGCAGTTAAATTTTTTTAGGAGAACACCAGTTAGTAGAAACTTTCAATTCGTTTATAAAACCTAAATATAGAAAAATCAATAATCAGTTGATCTGAGCATACATTAGTTGCAAGCTTAATTATATCCTACTTGAAAGTTTAGAAAAAAACTAAACAGTAATTTAACTTGTGGCAGATTTGAGGAGAACAATGAATAACAACTTACACACAGTTATGGTCTATCCATGGGAAAGTTTTGTTGTGACCTCATGCAGGTGCTCTAATATAATATATGGTGATAAATGAAAGCTTAACGAGGAAGACACCATGGATCAATAAGGACCATATAAATAAAATATTCATCTTTTCCAGCTTTCTTCCTTCTTTTTGCAAGATTTTATCGTTGACTGCTGATGTACCTTAATTTTATTGTGAGGCAAACAACAAAAACATGGCACTCCTTCACAGTCAAATCTAATTTCAGGTGGAGAGAGAGATGAAGCAACTCACAATCACCGTTGCGGTCCGCTGGTGTGTCGACACCGGAATTAGTCACTCAGGCAAATCTAGTTGCCTACAAGCTAGGGTTAGGGTAACAACCTTGAACAGCCTCAGTAATAAGTGTGAGCTGGAATTCATATAATGCGTATTAATTTGTATATAGTACTACCTCCGCTCAAAAATCATAAATATTTGACATTTTGATTGAGACTCAATTAAAATTTTAAAACTTTGACCATTAGTTCCTGAAATATTAGTTACCACTAGTTCAAAAATGGTCAATCTCTAACAGTTTGACTAAAATCGTTTGAGATTACATGATCTGTTTGTAAAAACTTGATGTCCTAAATTTGTGCGTTCAAACCTCAAAATCTAAATATAGTATTAATCAATATGATATAATATATAAAAACACTAGGGTTTAGTATGTGACAATAATTATATCATTAATAAATTTTGCCATGAAATTTTTTTCATGTAGTTTACTTTTAAATTTTTTACAAATATGCAGTTGAAAATGTGCATTAGATTGTTTTGATGTCTAAATCATTAAAATAAATCAATACTTGATGTATATTTGTTTTGAATTTTTTTTATCAATATTGAAAGTCATAGAGTCTACCTATATTTTATGATCACTGGAAGAGTAGTTTATAGTAAATATCACTATTAGTAGATTAATTCGCAAAATCCACCTTAATGCTACAAGAAGGTGGAAATAATAGTCAAATAGTGATGGTTCTTGCGGATTGCATGGTAGATGATGGTTAAAATTTACTCTTATGCTTCATCTAGGATGATGAAGTTTTATGCTTCCTTCATCTAGGACGATGAAGTTTCACTCTTGTGAATAGCGTGATTCACTGCCTTCCTCTGGTCCTTTCGTCAAGACGTGAAATGAGAATAAAATCCATATACGAAGACCTAATTATTCTTCATGTACAAACAATAATATCATCCTATAGAGATATTTATTGACCTAACATTAAAATAGCAACTACGAATCCTACTTCAGTTAAACGCTATGCATGAAAAGCACTTTTATCCTTGTACTTAGGGTGTGTTTAGATTAAAAAAAATTGTCCAAAAAATATCACATCAATGTTTGGACACATATTTTAAGTATTAAACGTAGACTAATAAAAAAACAAATTACATATTCCGACTGTATACAGCGAGACGAATCTTTTGAGTCTAATTACGTCATGATTAGCCATAAGTATTACAGTAACCAACATGTGCTAATGACGGATTAATTAGGCTCAAAAGATTCGTCTCGTAGTGTACAATTGGAATATGTAATTTATTTTGTTATTAGTCTATGTTTAATATTTTAAATACGTATACAAACATTGATATGATATTTTTGACAAAAAATTTTAGAACATCTAAACGCGGCCTTAGGGGTGTTTGGCTGGGAGATTTTGTGAGCTGGCAACCAGCCAGCCAACCAGCTAGTGGCAGCATTATATCAAAAACCATTCAGCACTATCCGTTTTCAGCCCCGCCCAGCCAGTCGAATAGAGAGTTATACTTAAACAAACCCATATATAATTGATAAAATCTATATTCGGGCGGAGTAAAAAGTCACACTCTGTATCTATCAAACGGACTGAAACGACAAAAATCACATCATATTTTCTTTTTAACGGGATAGTACAAGTTCTAGCACTTTTGTACATTATATACATTGGATTTAGTGGATGAGCAACCGGTCTCAATTGAACAAAGTAGAAATGATCCCATATGCATCAATTCTGTGGTGTCCCATCCGATCTATATCACTACACACTACCAGTGTCTTCTTCCAAATGCTTGGCTAATCATTTTCCTCAAAATAATTAAATAAAAAGAAAAAACGCTGACGAATTAAGCGTCGACAAGCTCGCAGCCGCACAAAAGTCGTCCTTTTTTTCTCTTTTCCACGGCTAGCTAGCTCATCAGTCTCCTCCTCTCCCCACCCCAAAACGAGCGGCCAGGAGAAACCCACCAAATATCCCCACAAATCACACCCCAAAAATAAAAAGTCAAATTCGCCTAAATCACATGTACCAATTCAAAAAATATCTCAGATCAATTCTGGATTAGTATTAGAGCTACGAGTGGTTGGTTGTGTAATTCGGAAGAGAAAAAAAAATTAAAAATATCTGAAGTGAAAACACGATACTACTAGTTCGTTTGGCTGGTTTGGTTTCCACGCCCTCCTCCGATTTGATCCTCTGCTGACGTGGCACCCACCGCGTAAAAAATTTGCAGATATTTTCCCACCTCCCCCTTCTCTCTCTCTCTTCTCCTCTCCTCTCTCCTCTTCTCTCTCCTCGTTTCCTTCCCCAAAAAATGTCTCCCGACGCCGACGCGGCGGCGGTCGCCGGCGGCGAGGCTGCGGCGGCGGCGGCAGGGACGGGGACGGGTCCCTCGTCGTCTCCTGCGGCGGCGAGGGACGGCGAGGCGCGGGGGGTGGTGATCCGGTGGGACGAGATCCTGCCGCGGCGCTCCCTCCGCGTGCTGCTCGTCGAGCACGACGACTCCACCCGCCAGGTCGTCACCGCGCTCCTCCGCAAGTGCGGCTACCGCGGTGAGTATCAATTGATGGATTGGTTGGTTGCTTCCTGCTGCGGGAAGCGGGACTGATTTGAGTTGTGAGGTTGGGGGAATGGATGAATTGAACTGAATTGGATTGAATTGGGGGTGTGCTACAGTGGCGGCGGTGGCGGACGGGATGAAGGCGTGGGAGGTGATGAGGGAGCGTGCGTACGCCTTCGACCTCGTGCTCACGGAGGTCACCATGCCCACGCTCTCCGGCATCGAGCTGCTCTCCAGGATCGTCGCCTCCGAAGAGTGCAAGAACATCCCCGTCATAAGTAAGCTGCCGACTATGTTATGTCTTGTTTTGCGTGACGTTCCATAGGTTTTGATTTAGCTGAGTTCATTCTCGTGGTGTGCTGCTCAAACCGAAGCTCACTGTCTAACGGGTGCTTTAAGCAAGGAGCTCTGTGTTTGTTTTAATGCCATGTGCTTAATTTTGGCGGCATTTTTGTCGATAGATGCGTATCCGAGTTATTATAACTGGATAAATTGTGCTCATATTAATGGACCAGGACTGTTTGTATCGGTTTCTAATAATAGCTCTATCAAAACTGAACCTCTGTTTTGTTAAATTCCATTTCTGTTATTGTTAGAGATGTTGGCCAAATATTTTTTTTACAAGATTAGTCCTGTCCTGTGTGAGCATCGCTAGATGAGAATATGTCATCTTAGTTTTATCTGGTATTATTTATTGCAGGATGTTAGTTATGGGATTAGAGGTAGTATACTCTCAACATTTGAACGGTAACCACATGTCTTTTCTGTAGAATTTGACATTCAGGCCTTGTTTGGATACTTCTGAGTTCTGAATCCCACCCCGTCCGTGTGTGTGAGCCTGGATTTAGTTCAAAATCCTTGTCCATACATGTGGATGGACTGGGCTCTGGCCTGTTGAAACATGGCCTAAAAAATATGATTAACGTAAGATTGAATGTGAAATTTTACAATAACGTGGTTTTGTATCTATTGTTATAATTACAATGATCCATTATGGAAATTTGCTATTTTGTAGGTATACAGTGCACCTAACTGCCTATGAGTATGAACCAAACAATCACAATTCACACACACAACACTTAAATTCTTCAAAATATCAATTGCAGCTAGTTTTTGAAATTAGATTAGGAATTTATTGAGTTTTGATGTTCTTAATAGTGTTTAAGGAGAACAAGGACATCCTTGCCGAACGCTTATAAACACGTGCCTATTTTTATTGTAATCTATGTGCTAAATACTGGATATTTATATATCAAAATTGACTCTGTACTAAATATGTCAACATCAATGCATGCTTCAATTAGAGAGACAGATATGCATCCTGTGAGCTATTCATATAGGAAAATCCGATCACTATGCATAATATGGTAAACATGTGAAGAGCCCGAGTGACATAGTGGATGGACCTATCTCTGGCATTAGCAAGGACATTGATGTAGCCTGAGAGGCTGTGATCTAGAGAACTGTTGAATTTGTTATTTGCTAAATTTATTATGGGTAATCATGATATTTCACTGGGTTGTCTGTGGCAGTGATGTCGTCCCAAGATTCTATTGGCACAGTGCTCAGGTGCATGCAGAAGGGTGCGGTGGATTTCCTTGTGAAACCAGTGAGAAAGAATGAGCTGCGTAACTTATGGCAACATGTATGGAGGCGACATTCAGTAAGTCCTCTTTCTGCTGGTCTTTTAGGACTTTATTTTTCAGTTCCATGGGGAAAATATAATCTTCCTCGTCTGTGGTCAACCTAGTTCTAAATCAATTTTTGATTCTTTTTAATTGAAAAAATTGCGTTATAGTTAAGCTGTACCCTAATGTGATGTGCAGAACAGTGGCGGAGCTTGGCTGCAATGTTGAGCAAGGCCACCAAGTTAATATTATATATTAACATTAACATGTTAATGACTAAAATGGCAAAACATGTAGTATTAGCAAAAGAGAAGTACTCTCTTTCATCTGCTGTCTCCCGCCACCACACACACTACATTATATTGTTAATATTCACTCTAGTAACTACTAATGAAAACTTTGTCCAAATTTTGCTGGGGGAGGCCACTACCCTCTTTGGCCTCTCTTAAGCTCCGCCCTTGGTGCAGAAATTTGCTTGTCAAGATTTTGATGCTATATTTGTTGATGTTATATTGTAAGCTTTAGTAAATATTAATAACTGTTGGCATTTTACTTCTCTGAGCCCCTTGGAAATTCCAATGCAGATGAATAGCCAAACAAATGCATCAGAAAACAATGCAGCTAGCAATCATTTAAGTGCCAATGGTGATAATGGGTCCAAGACAGGAGAAAACAGCGATGAGGAAAGTGATGCTCAGGTGAGCGTATGTGATGGTTAATACCTTGTCTGTCTTACAGGATAAAGTTCATCATAACTGTTCTATGAAATTCCGATGTGTATTTTAAATTCATTATTGGAATTCCTCTGCACCTAACATTATGGTGTCTCTTTTACCTTGATCAGAGTTCTGGTAGCAAAAGAGAGGTTGAAATTCAGAGTGCTGAAAAGTTACCAGAGGTGGTTGCTGGTGGGGCAGGCCCATCCAGAGTACATAAATTGCATAATGGTTTTGTTGATGGAATGAACACAAAATCACATGCATTAAAGGGTAAGGATGGTAAGGAATTTAGGCATGCTTATTGATTTTTGATTTTATGTGCCTCTACCAGTCACTGAATGTCAACTTTGCGCATGAGGACATGTGATAGATATTGCTATTTAACCTTTTCTAGATGCTCCAAGTGCAAATGCTTGTGGTGATAGTGAAGTTCAAATGTTTTCAACTGAGAAGAATGGGCGTTCCAAATTCCTTAATGGTATTACTTCTGCAAAGGTTGCTGGACAAATAATGGATAATGCCTTGAGGTTTGCTGATGCAAACTCACTTGCCTCAAGTCATCCTGGAAAAGATCTTTTGGCTGTTGCCCAGAACACAGTTGACAGCAAATGTAAATCTTCAGCAGTGGAAAATAATGGTGTCATGGAAAATAACATTAGTGAAAATTCAAAGGGGGCTGCAACAGGCCACACAGAATCTTGTCCGTCTCACTTTGTGGAAATTAATTTAGATAAGCAACATCATCTCAATGGTTCTACAAACCATAAGCTCAAGGAGAAAGATATCTTTAATCACTCAAATTCCTCTGCCTTTTCGAGGTACCAATTTTTTTAAGTTTAAATTTTCATCCAATTAAATATGGATGAAATAATGTTGGTTTTGAACATTTTATTTCATGCCCATTTGATTTTTTATGTTGTTATACTGTTTTGGTAGTTCTAAATACTGCATGAATGTGATTCTTTTATCAAAAGACATACAGGAGTGAAAAATATTACTATATCCGAATACTATATGCACACGTTTGGATAGTTTTGCTTACACTTCTAGCTATATAGTTTGATCAAGCCATGAAGTGTCTACAGATTTTTTTTTCCCTGTCTGCTTAAACCTATAAGTAGGGAAATACAAGTGTGATCAACACTTATAGGAGTGTGATCTACACTATCCAGACTGATCAAAACTTTCTTGTATATATTACTATTTTGATCCATATATTCTGAAAACTTATTATCGATCACAATTTGTTTACTCATGTGTTCTTGTCTAACAAGTAGCAACAATATGAATCATGCAGCAATAGTAGCTGCCTTATTCATCATCTTGGGATCGTTGGGACATATATGGTCGATCAGTTTCTGAGTGGCATTTTTTTGCATGCACGTTTGTTTCTTTATGTTATACTGTTTTGGTGGTTCTAGTCCATTCTCTTTTGGGTTGGTATAATACCCATGCCAACCATCTCACACCCACCAGCCACCTTTTGCTCTTCTAAAGACACCCACACATTAATGAAGGGTATTTTGGTCTTGATATCCCATTCCTTAATTCCACCAAAATAACCTAGAGTTTGATTAGGCCATCAAGTGTCTACAAATTTCTTTCATGTCCTTTTAAACCTGTAGTAGGGAAATGCAAGTGTGATCAACACTTCCTTATAGAAGTGTGATCTACACTATCCAGACCAATCAACACTTTCTTGCACATATTTAATTCTTTGGTCCATGTATTTTCAATACTTATAATCGATCACCATTTATTCATGTGTTCTTGTCGAATAAGTAGAAGTATATAAATTGAAATATGAATCATGCAGCAGTAGTTGCTCATCTAGTGATCACTCGGAAATATATGGTTGATCAGTTTCCGAGTAGCATTTTTTTTGCATGCATATTTGTTTCTTTATGTTGTTATACTGTTTTGATTGGCACATATGGTTTTGTAGCTCTCACTAGCTTTATTTTGCATGTTCATCACATGGTTGGTGACCTGTCACAGGTATGGTAATAAGAGGATAGAATCTTCAGCTCAGCAGCCGTTTTCCCCTTCCTTCCGTATGGCTGACCAACAAATTGTTTATGACAAGAATCCCCAATCTAGCCAGGTTTTTCTTTCATGTGAACGTAATACACATGAGAGTACAGTACAAGCTCGGGTTCCTTTGGACAGTTGCACAGAGGGTGCTGCCGTACTATGTTCTAGTAATGCAAGAGAAGATGCTGGTACAAGCAGTTCCTCTCCTAGAAAGGATAGTTTAACTCATCCTTCGTATGGGTTCATACCTGTTCCGATTCCGGTTGGTCCTGCTATGCCTTACCACTATGGTACAATTATGCAGCCCATGTACTATCCGCAGGCTGCTTTTATGCAATGTGATTCAGCTGCCATCAACAAGACATCAATTCAGCATGCCTCTTGTCAACCGAACTACCATGAAAATCTCGGTAAACAATCACAGATAGAACACAAGCAGCCAGAAGAAAACCATCAGTTGCATCATTCAAGACAAATTCTCCGAGAATCGGAACCAGTTGACCTGGGGAGGGCTCATATGGAATGTGTTAACCAGAGTGCTAGCTGTAGCCAGGATATCCTCAAAGGAAGTGGATGCACTGGGAGTGGTGAAACCGATGCAAATACAAATACTGTAATTGCACTAGAAAGCGGCAATGAAAGTGGTGTCCAGAACTGTAGTAATAATGGACCGGATGGTGATCGGTCTCGCCGTGAAGCTGCCTTATTGAAATTCCGCATGAAAAGAAAAGATAGATGTTTTGAGAAAAAGGTACTTTGTTTGACAAAACCTGTACATATAGTTGACAAATGAGCAATGGTCAGTCATAGATGTTTGCACATAGTGAAATAACTAGTTCTTTAGATTGTTGATCATTTTCTGAATCTATCTCTCATTATTTGTTCATCTCTCGTTTGTACAGGTCAGGTATCATAGCAGAAAGAAGCTTGCAGAACAAAGACCCAGGGTTAAGGGGCAGTTTGTGAGCCAAAAACTGAAGTCAGCTATAACAACAGAGGCGGAAACTGACTAGTAACACTGTTAACTCATACTGTACTTTTGATACTTACCTTCTCATCGAAGGGCACTCGAAGTAACCCGTAAGAGTTGAAAGGCTGGCAATAGTTTTCCTTCCACCATAGTTAGCCTTTTGTACAATTGTTCTCTTCTTTTGTCGGTTGTTTATTGGCACTCATGCCATACCGTGTAAAGACATCAAATTGATAAAGCGTTCAGGGGTAAAGAAATTTTCAATGCAGGTCTCCATATTCTCTTGACATGTACAGATGTAGCTAGCAGGCACAATATTTCAATTGGTAAATTGCACATCATTGAAACACCATTTGTGGAAGTCACATTTTCTCAGTTTTACCATACACACATTTGTAGTTCAGTATTGTGTGTGACCCAGAAATCCCAAACCTATTTTTTTTTACTACTGTTACATTTCAATTAATTAACCCATGTCTGTATGAGAAGAATCCTCTATTCCTTGCAGCCAATCAAGTGCAGGGCATCTCCCCTTTACACCCTACTGCTGCTGCTCATATTCTGTTGGAGCTTGCAACACAAGTTTGGCACATCTTTTGCATCCACTGTCTGCAGTTAGAGCTTATAAACCTGGAGCTGGAGGGAGGTCCACAACCTCGCCGGAATCTTACCTTCACAACTCACAAGCAAAATCCCCACGCACGCAGCTGATTCATGAGAATTCTGAATTCTGCTGCCTGCTAGTAGCTAAGCATCGATCGATCAGCAATGGCGAGAGGAGGAGCGGTGGTGGGGCCCACTTCGCTGGCCGTGTCAGCCGTGATCATCATCTTGCTGTCGGCAGCGTTCTCCGGCGCCGATCAGGACGCCAGCCTGCTCTGCGTCAGTGAGTGCGGGACGTGCCCCACGATTTGCACCTCGCCGCCGCCGGCGCCGCCTCCGCCGTCGTCGCCGTCGCCGCCATCGACGCCGTCCATCCTGCCGCTGAACTCGGCGCCGCCGCCGCCGTACCTGACTCTGCTGCTCCCGCCGTCGCCGCCGGACGAGAGCGACATGTTCCCGCCGCCGACGCCGACGAATCCGCCGCCGCCGTCGCCGGCGGCGAAGAGCAGCGGCGGGTCGACGGCGTCTCCCCCGGCGGCTTCCTCGCACTTCTCGTCGCCGCCGTCTCCGCCGTCGTCGTCGAACCCATACTACTACTTCTACCTCTCCGGCGGCGGCCGGCGCTGCGGCGGCGGTGCGGCGAGCGTCTACACGACGCTGATCCTCGCAGCGTTGCTGCCCATCGCCACCTTCCTGACGTGAGTGAGTGAGTGACAGCGTGCACGAATATTAGCGCATGATTTGATTGGTGCTAAACTTGTTTATTAATCCCTAATTAGTCGTGGATTATGTGTATTTAACTAATGTACTGTACGTCCTAGAAGTTGTGATTCTTTTCTTCGTGTTCCATCGACAGGTCGACTAGCAGGTTCTCTCTTTTTTATTTTTTTTCGTCTTGTTTTGTACTAGTGATATCTGGTCTCTAGTTGTTTAGAGTATCAGATTCTGTCCATACATAATTCGTTGCTTGTGCAATTAATGTTGCTACTTTAGTTGCTGATTAAAGTGACTGAAGAGAATGTGTGCGACACTATCTGTTCTGGGCGATTTCTTTCCTCTCCGTATGCAATATGCATGCGGCTAGGCCAGCGGTATGCCGTTTTTGTATGCGGCTCTGCTGATCGTCTACAGTTCTTTCTTATGATAATGTAGAGTTCATGAATAAATTGTTTCCATGGTACGCAATTATGTAAAAATGTGGTGTAAACAGATATTATAACTTTTAGTAACAACATACACTATCACAGAATATGTCATCTGGACTCTCCTTCTGCGTCGGTTCGGAAAAAAAAAACTGGCACCGATGGAATAATTTTGCCTTAAAAAAATGACCACACCCTACTTAAAAAAAATCGATACTAAAACCTTTATTTGTGTCAGTTGGTGGCAAAAACAACACTGATAATGGATGCATCATCCATGCCGGTTCGTGGCTACCAATGACCCTCTCGACAGTGCCGGTTTATGGTTTTGACCGTTACTAACAAGGGGTCATCAAAGTGTCGGTTCATGACTAGATGTTGATAAGAGTTTTACATATTTCAAAATATAAATATAATATTTTATATAAATTCGGACTGAGACAACCTTTTGTAGCTCTCGACGAGATTATAATTTTGTAGTTGAAAAACTTTTCATTTAAAGTCGTTTAGGTTCTCCCCTCCGGTAGTCCGAGGGCCCTTACTGGAGCCTCCAAGCTAAGGGCGAGCCACGGGACTAAAGAGCACAACACTTACTAGTGCAACAGTCACGAGCCCAACCAACCCAAGCAGCTAATCGAGCCCAACCCAGCAGCTAGTGCGATCTATTTGATCAATGCCAATGAAATATTTATCCTTGGCAGAACTAAACCGTCAAGGAAATGAATCTGTTTCTTGGATGTCAGCCCGGACCGTCAAGGAAGAAAGTTTTTCCTAGTCAATAGAAGTTCTAACGGTTTTGAAGGATCGGCAAGAAATACAATTTTAATGGCGGTTTCATGGAACCGTCAAGGTAATTGAGGTTTTATTGCCAGCTCGTTGTTGATCATCAAAAATGCTATTTGGCCGCCGAGTTAATTCCGATTTCTGGCAGTGCCTGTCCCCTAGTAGGGAAATAGAAGTGTGATCAACACTTTGTTGTAGAAGTGTGTTCAACACTATTAAGATTATTAACACTTTCCTGTGGAAGTGTGATCAACACAAACAAAACATAATATATTTAATGTAACACTTTCTTGTATATATTTAATGTTTTGATCTCTATAATATTCTCAAAACTTAATATCGATCTATCACTATTTATTCATGTGTTCTTATCTAGCAAGTGCAGCAGCCACAGACATTAAAATATGAGCATGCAGCAAAGGTAGCTCCCTGCTTATTCATCATCTAGTGTGCTCGATCATTGGAAGAGAATGGGTCAATTAGTAGACCCATTCTTTCGGCAGAAGTGGTAGCTCCGGAATAATGTCATCCACCGTAGGAGTGGTTTCTTCTTCCTCCTCCTTCATTTCTGGCACTGGCATTTCCACAGCCGTCGCGCGTTGTCACCACCGTGGCCGCCTTCTTCTTCCACCTTTGCCCCGGCTTCTGGGACTTGCCTTCATAGCTGCATAGTGGCTAGGACTAGGATCAATTGCACTAGTCTTCGGTTTAGGGTTCCAGTGCTTGCCACCTGCTTCCGTTGGTGCCCTCACATCTGTAGATATTAGTGCATTAGTTTCCATTGGCATAAAAACTAGCCACAAAACATAATAATGTGCATTACACAAATATTAATTGTCACAAACATAATAATGCATATGAGGCTATCCTATATTAATTGATCTAGGCCTAGTCTCTGATCCATTCATGCATTAGAAACATTGAAACCATTTCCAAATCTGCAAAGCCATATCGGAAGTTTTTTGGTGTGAGAATGGCCATATCATATTATATAGTATTATTCGTAAAAGAAAGAAATGATGATGGCAGTAAATTTGCCGTCCCACTTACATTATAGTGAATAACCACCTGTATTTACTTTTAGTAAAAACAAACAAATATGAATGTATACACATATATCAAATCATATTAACATAGTACTCCCTAAAGAAAAAGAAAGAAAGAAAGATGGGTAACAAATTTTATAAAAAATAGATATTTATTTATTTTAGGTAATATTGTAATATACTTTCTTTTATCTATAGCAAGAGCATATTTTAGCTTGTAGAAAGAAAATGCTTGATAATTAAGGAAAACATTGGTGCCGAATAAGTAAGAAATTACAAGAAAGTGTGAGTGTGTGCTGAGAATCGTACACACATCTCATGATTAAAACCACACACACCCATCACTACTACACTAGCAAGTGCATCTCTGCATATACTGAAATACTTCTTTCCGGCACCAATGGGGTTGGCTGCTGCACACCGTCGGGAATCATGCGGACGCGAGGCTCTGGCATGCAGGAACACGCTGGTGCCAGTGCCGAAGCTCTCTGTAGCAATGCTGCCGGTGACACCACCGACTTGCTGAATTGATCATGATAGTGCCGTACCAGACATACTTAGAGAAATTAATACAGAAACCTTGATTACAGATATATGTGTAATTACTAGGTTGAGTGTCAATATATCCAAGATGACAGGTAAAATGGCAATGAAAGAGAATGGAACATAATATACTAGCAAGAGAGAGTGATCATGAACCAATTGCTCTCTGGTGTTTCTTTTGAAAAATGTTTATCAAAGCCGACAAGTTTATCAAATTGCATTGGTTTGTCGGAGAAAAATAGTGTTGTCCGAAGGACACCAGGAAAGATGTCCGAGGGACAAATTAAGAGCTAAATTTGAATAGTAAAACAATAGTATTTATTGCACCTAAAAAACTCTCTCAAGTACCTAGGGTTTTGTCTCTTTACCCACACGAGATGACATACCTCCCCTCTCATAATGACATTTAAAGTGGTATAAGGGTATTGTCCTTAGTTATATGGTTGGGCTCCTGATGGGCCTTCCAAAGAATGATAGCCGACAAGAGCCTTATGTGACCTCTTCTGGCCATCTTCTGTGCCTAATCTTTGCCAACCTCACTAGATTTGTCCTATACTAGGGAGCTTCGCCTGCCAGCTTGCATGCTTCGTCAGCATCGCCTCGTCAGTTACATCTTTCACTTGCCATGCCCCAATTGTCACGTCGTCATCCTTGTCTTTGCTAGCATCACAACCTTTGTGGCTCAGTCAAATTTCCTAGCTTCACCACCTTGATAACTGTTCTGTTCTGGCGCTTTGATAGGAGTGGACGAAGGGGTACAGGAACCTGCCTCAACACATTGGCTGTTCTCAACTTAGCTTGCTTGTTTTGTGTTCTCTTCATTTGCATTTTACTCCTAAACTATGGTGTATTCGCACTAAACCTAGTAACTGATATGGGATCTCGGCTATGAGAATCGCACGAGGATGAAGTCGACCCTGCATCCCTCGTGCACGTAGTGCTCCTTGGTTGATCCTTGATGGCACTTTGGGGTGATTACCGACTTAACTATTGACATACAACAACCATTGGCCCATATAAGAGGAGGAGATCACTTCACTTCACACACACATATGCTACTCTATCTCATTTAGAGGTAGATCACTTCACCACACACACACACTCTCTCTCTCACACACACATACATTCTTGGAGTTCTTTTTATCAAAGTTACTCTCTCTCATTTAGAGTTAGAAAAATAGGCGGAGAGTGAGGAAAAGTTCGGAGAAGTGCCAAAATAGAGGCACTCTCTCCTCTCTTGTAGATCGACGGATGCTACTTTTAGGAGGAGTCCTGGAGGAGTACCGTAGCTGTCGGTGCCCTCTCATTCAATCTCGAAGGATACTTCTTCTATAAAGTAAGTATTCAAGATTTTGTTATAGTATTTACTTTTCTTGTTTAAGTAAAATATATTCTCATCTTTGCAGGTTCATCTCTTAATATTCATATTGTGTGTTCTAGTACTAGGACTCTAGATTAAGAAAGAAGTTCATGCGTGAGGCTAGAGTAGTAATCGTTAACATAGATGTGATGTTTGGTTTGGAGGTTATATTTGTTTGTTGTGTACTCTACGGGTTGTAGAGGTAGGCGGCAAGTGGCGAGAACCTTGAATTCCGTCCTAGTTTTCCTCCATGTTCGGGTATGTATGACGTAGTCTTTCTAGAGCTGTAGGCCGGACTCAACTGGCACACCATGGGAGATCCGGTCCCCAAAGCAATTGCTAGAGAATTACCTTAACTTCATTCAAGTTAATTAATCCATAGGGTTTCCTCTAGCCTAAACCTGCCATAGTTGTCCTTGGACGATCCTATTCTTAAATTTTACACATACTTTCCCTGAGTTCGATAACCTTGGAACACTATGAGGTGGTGTGCTACAGTGATATTTTGTGCACTTGTGGATTTATGTGTGATCGTAAGAAATACCAACAACCACATCATGGTCGGAAGACAATTCCTTTTCTGTTGGACGCCCTGAGTCCTTTTGGTGCATATATAAAAGAAGAGAATGGCCTTCTGAGTGCTTGCATCGCAAGCCTTTTCCTAGAAAACCCTAAATCTATATGCCGATTCCTAAAGGGCGATGAAAGGGATGTGAATTAAATGAAACTTACTATGGGTCGTTGCATAAGGACACATGAAGGAAGATGATGCCCGCCATTGATGGACATTGCCACCTTTCATCGATCGACGCCAACATCTTAGGAATCAAGGTAGAGATCTTGTTGTGCGAGGCTATTCTTCCTCGCCTACACAACCAATATAAGAAAGGAGTATAACACCAACCAGGCGGCACTAAGACTTCTTCAAAATCCAGTCAGTTTACTGCCAAATTACATATTGGGAGACATTTTCTTCTGCCCTCTCCCATTGCTTTTGCTTCTTTGGCTCCATTTTTCCTACTTTGTATTAACAATTTTTCTCAGTGCAGAGGAGTACTAGGTACTAGTACACGATTAGACATAACCTAGTCAGTACTAATCTGGACCGGTCTCTATGATTCCTTCATTTAAAAACATACGAGTGAAAAACCGTAGTTCCGAGTACTAGATGCAATAGTTATTATAGAGAGTATCGATCATGCCATCAAGTGTCTAGAAGTTTCTTTCCTGTCCTCTTACACCTTAATAGTAGGTAAGTGTGATCAACACTTTTTGTAGAAGTGTGATCAACACTATCCAGATTATCAACACCTTTCTTTAAGATAATGGAAATGGTTTACATCTCTGCCCTTTGCCTTTAGATACACAACCAACGAATTCAGACTCTAAGATAAAATAAAAGTTTTTAGATTATAATACAAATCCCCATCTTCCTCTCCAAATGATAACTAGATGAACTAATAGAAAAAAAATCACAAAGACTTGTATGACGAAAGTCTACATGAACTAGGCCACCCAAAGTGGGACAAAAACTTAATATCGATCGATCACCATTTTGTTTAGCAAGTACAACAGCTACAGACAATAAAAAACAAACATGCAGCAACGGTAGATCTTTGCTTATTATCATCTAGTGTCATCAATCATTGGAAGGTATAGGGGGCCGATTAGTAGACCCATTCTTCCGGCAGCAGCGCCAGCTGTGGGATGTCATCCACCATGGGAGTGGTTGCCTTCTCCTCCGCCCCCACTGTCACCATCGCCACCATGGCTGTCTTCTTCTCCTTCCACCTTTTGCCTGGTCGACTGGGACTTGTCCTCACAGTTGGATGGCGGCTAGGATTAGGATCAGTCACACTAGTCTTCGGTGTAGGGTTAAGTCTTTGACACTAGCTTCAGTTGGTGCCCTCACATGTGCAGATGATTAGTGCATTAGTATTGCATTGGCATAAAAAACAACTTAAGTGTCCCATGTCACGTATGCACAAAACATAATTAATAATATGCATTATCACAATATTATTCTAGCTAATAACACAAACAACACCACAAACATATAATGCCTATGAGTCTATCCTAGCTAAGAATACATGATGGAAGATGGTGCCCGATATTGATGGATGTTGTCGCCTTTCATCGATCAATGCCAACATCTTAGGCATCAAGGCAGAAATCTTGTTGTGCGAGGCTATTCTTCCTTGTCTATACAAACAATATAAGAGAGGGAGAACAACACCAACTAGGTGACACTAAGACTTGTTCAAAATCCAGCCAGTTTACTGCCAAATTCTATATTGAGAGACGTTTTCTCCTGCCCTCTCCCATTGAATTTGCTTCTTTGGCTCCATTTTCCTTGCTTTGTATTGACAACTTATCTCGGTGCAGAGGACTACCGGATACTAGTAGATGATTAGACATAACCTAGCTAGTACTATGAATCTAGACTAACCCCTAAGATTATTTTATTGAAAAACATACGAGTGAAAAATCATAGTTCCAAATACTACATGTAATAGCTATTAGAGAGTATCAATCAGGCCATCAAGTGTTTAAAAATTTCTTTCCTGTCCTCTTAAACCTTATAGTATGGAAGTGTGATCAACACTTTTTTTAAGGAGTGTGATCAACACTATCCATATTATCATCTCTTTTTTCTTTCAAATAATAGAAATGATTTACATCTTTAGCCTCTGCCTTTAGGCACATGGCCAACAAATTCAGACGATGAAGTAAAATAAATGTTATGAGGTTATAAGAAAAAACCCTCATCTCACTCTCCAAATTAAATGATAACCAGATGAACTAATAAAAAGAAATCACAAAGACTCTCACGACGAAAATCTAATTGAACTAGTCCAACCAAAGTAGGACAAAATATCTCTAGCTATTAAATTTAAGACTGTAGCACCATTGTGCATAGTATCTTACTCTATTGTGATGGCATCAACGACTAAAAATGGAGCCAACTGGAAGACATGAAAACAACCTGCAGAGAGTTAGACAATTTTTATTGTTAAAAATTGTATCATTACGACAACGCCAAATTGACCAACACAAAACACTAACTCCAAACAAAATATTGTTTTCATGGATCTAGGCACTATCAATACTTTCTTGCACTCATATTTAACATTTTGATTCATATAACATTCTCGAAATATCGATCGATCACCATTTATTTATGTGTTCTTGTTTACCAAGTACAATAGCTACAGACAATAAAAAACTGAACATGCAACAACAGGAGATCTCTGCTTATTCATCATCTACTGTGATCAATCCTACGAAGGTATAGGGTCAATTAGTCAGTAGACCCATTCTTCCGGCAACAGCGCTAGCTCCGAGATGTCATCCACCGTAGGAGTGGTTGCCTTCTCCTTCTCCGACGCTTCCATCACCGTCACCGCCATGGCCTCCTCCTTCTCCTTCCGCCTTTGCCCCGGGTGATTGGGACTTGTCTTCGTAGCTGGACGGCGGCTAGGACTACGATCAGTCACACTAGTCTCTAGTGTAGAATTCCAGTCCTTGCCACCTGCTTCAGTTGGCGGGCTCACAACTGCAGATGATTAATGCATTAGTGTTGATCACATATCACGTATGCACAAAACATAATTTATAATATACATTATTACAGTATTATTCTAATAACACAAGTAATACTACTACAAACATATAATACCTATAATCGAGCCTATCCTACATTAGTCTCTAGATTCACCTATCCATAGTAAAACTTTCAAACAGCCCCTTGAATTTCTTATTATTGAAAACAATCAAATCTAAATGTATAGCCACATATAAAAGCACATATATTGAGATATACATTTCATATAGCGAAAGAAAGATGGGTAACACATTTTCTAGAAAATGTTTTTATTTACTTCAGATAATAGTATAATATATTTTATTTGTCTGTAGCAAAGCAAGAGCATTTAGCTAGTAAAAGAAATGCTAGACAATGATGGAAAAACTGGTGTTGATTACGTAAGAAGAAAGCGTGAGCGCGTTGAGAATCGTACAAATATCTTTTGATTGAAACTGCACACCCCTACTACTACACACTAGCCAGAGTGTATCTCCACATTTACCTCTCTCAGGCACCAAGGGGGCTGGCTGCTGCATCCTGCGACTGCGAGGCTCTGGAAGGAACACGCCGGTGCCCGTGCCGGTGCATTTGCTGGCGCTCTGCGTCACAATGCTGCCAGTGACTCCATTGGCCACCGCCGCTGAATTGATCATGATTGTACCGCCGCACTATACACAGAGAGAAAACAGTACATAAACATAATTATGGAATATTAATATACATAATTATAAGGTTGATTGTCAATATATCTAAGATAAAAAATAAATGGAAATGAGGAAAAAAAAGGGTACATAATATACTAGCTATAGAGTGATTATGAATTAATTTCTCTCCGATGTTTCTTTTGGAAAGAAGTTTATCAAAAGGGCATTATGTTGTCAAAGAACAACAATGTTGTTCGAAGGACACTTAGAAAAATGCCTAAAGGACAAACTGAGAACTTATGGTAAACCAGTAGTATTCTATTGATTCTAAAAAATTCTTCCACAGTATATGATATGGTATCTTATTTTATAGGCTTATAGGTTCTAGGTTTCCTCTCTTTGCAATAGGGTTTTATTTACATAGGGGATTACATGCCTACTCATAACAATGATATCCTGAGGGGTACAAGGCTACATAGTTATGCCCATGCTCCCCATGGCCTAACGAATGTTGGCCTACATGCCTTACGACCTCTTCTGGCTACCTCCGAAGACAGCAGCCCAATCTTCGCCAACCTCACTCGCTTCGTCTACAAGGAGCTTCGTCTACCCACTTACTGGTTTCACCAGCATCGCTATTGTTGTGCTTCACTAGCTACATTCTTTGTTGGCCATGCCCCAGTTGTCTCATCGGTCTCCTAGGCTTCACCAGACTTGCGGCCATGGTGGCTCCATCATATTCGCCAACTTCACCACCTTGATGCATTTGCTGTTCTGGCGATTTTCTAGGAGTGGGTGAAGGATCGGAACCTGCCCCCAACACATTGATTACCCTCAACTTAGCTTGCTTGTTTCCGTTCTCTTTGTTTTTATTTTTCTCATAATCTATGATATATTCACACTAAACCTAATACCCGATATGGGATCTTGGCAACAAGAATCGTGCAAGGACGAAGTCCACCCAGTGTCCCTCGCACACCTTCCTAATGAATTCACGTGAGTTCCATGCCACCCACTTTCCTAACAAACCATGTCATGATCGGAAGGCGATACCTTTTCTGTTGGACACCCCTGAGTCCTTTCGGTGCGTATAAAAGAAGAGGACCTTGTGCGTGAGTGACGGTCTCTTGCAACACAAGCCATTTCCAAGTAAACCCTAATTCTCTATGCCGAGTCCTAAAGGGCGCTCGAGGGGACCTGAATTAAAGGCAACTATGGGCCATTGCATGAGAACAACTAGAGCAAGACAACGCCTGATATTGATCGATGGATGCTCCTTTCATCGATCAATGCCAACCTCTTAGCCATCGAGGCGGCGATCTTACGTACATTCGAGGCTTTTCTTCCTCGTCTATATAGACAATATAAGAGGGAAAACACCACCAACCTGGTGTCACTAAGACTTATAAATCGGTTCGTTTACGGTCAAATTTCATATTGTGATTAGATGTGGTGGTTAGGCTTAGCTTTAGAGTTTAGATCTTACATACAATGGCGAATCCATGATATAAATTTTGGTAGTTCTAGAATTTTAATTTGATATGTCTAATACATAAACTGGAGATATATTTTGGCTCATTATTTTCTGATTAAGCCCAAATACGCGTACGCTCTAAAAAAAAGACATTTCTTTCTTTATTTTAATATGCAGCTATATTAATATCACACAAATGTATGAATAGCTTAGTACTGTCTACCTACATATTACTGTCCATACGTGCAATTTTGGGCACTGGGAGTTTCTTCTAGCGGTGGAGCCATGGGAAGGTTGCTTGCATTCCAGCATTTTTAACACTAATTACTAATTACAATAATTGATAGCTAATCAGAGTTAAGAGTTAGAATTGGGGCTTCTGCACCAACAAGCCCCAACAGTGGATACGCCGCCGCTTACATATATGAGTTGAGAAACTCAAATATGAAGATTATTTATCTTTGTTCATCATTGAAAAACAATTAAATATACTTGCAAATTAATTTTGCATGGAATTTTTTTTTATCTCAGGTGTATTAAATCTCAAATCTATCAAATCTTACTACAATCTTGGCTCATCATTGAAAAATAAATCAAGTCACATATATTTCGTTGCGCATCAGGTAAATCATAATTAACGCTATCACGACAGGTGGTGCATGCATTCATGTATACCAGTCCATGTGAAAAATACTAAAAAGAGATATAATCTTCTTCTCGCTCGGAGAAAATTTTAAAAAGTAACACACATGTTAAATCATTTCTAGACGAATCAATCAATTAATGACAAGTTAATATTAACGCGACGGTTTCTACCGGCATCCCGGGCCGCCGCACATGTACACATACCTGTCCCGGCGGCGGCGACACGTAAAACCAGTGCCCCGGCTCGGCGACCGTCGTCCATGACACGACGTTCTCCGGCGGCCCGCTGCTCACCGTGGCAACAAGCTCGCCGCGAGATCCCATTCCATAGGCCTGACCATATATACACAACATCAATTAATACAACAAACGATAAATTATTAATCCACAGTTAAAATCAAATACGCCCTTAATCACAACGTAATAATTAACACCCTTAATCTCTCTCGATGTAAATTTACCGGTGCCCGGGTGGCGGCGGAGTAGTAGATGGGATAGCCGATGAAGGTCGGCGGCGGGGTGGATGAGCTGTCGGCCATGGCTTCCTCCGGCGAGTTTTTGCAAGACAGTCAGATAGCAGCTGTTGATGTGTTTTTTGCTTGCGCGAAGAGGAGGAGATGATGTATACATACGAGTGAAGG
>CM002478.1:2104737-2119510 GCA_000325765.3 Leersia perrieri
AGGTAAATCAATTATATATATAAAGAAATGGATATTCCTAGTCAAGAATTATGAGGTCATTCGAGCCATCCAAACATTGTTGCATTCCTTTTGTTAGCTTGTTGCAAGCTTGTTTTATGTGTTAGCATGCATAGATAGTTTTCTATGGTACCATAGAAAAAGGCATATATGCCTTAGGTCTAGGCATGCAATCGTACGAGCTTGAATACCTACACTAAAGTGCTTAGTACTAATCACGTAATTAGAGAATTAATAGCAAGTCCTAAACAATTAGTGAATCATTCTGCCCCTCCCTATCTTCGCCCTTGATGACAACAGAAGGAAGATCAACTACTGTTTTTGAAGCCTTCTTATATTGAATAGATTAGTATACGTATAGTAAAAAAACCCTAAATCTGAGATGTCGAGACCCGATGAATTTGTCGGATGACATATGATCCACATACCAAATTCATATAGTTTAACGCGCAGCTTCACAATAATGCATGTATCTATTGTTTCAAGGCAACACGGAGCATTGTCTTACTGAACATATAGTGAAGTCTATGGTCGATCCTTAAACTTGTCCTTGCGTATTCCATATAGATCCACACGGATTTCAATCCACTAATGCATTGACGTGGTATCCGTGTGGATTTATATGGAACTTTATTGTACTGAAATTTACGACATTAGAAATTAAACCAAATACCCAACTTAAAAGAGTGCAAGATGTGTGAGTAGTGGTGTGTGTATAAAAGGAGTACCACAAAATAATACTGAGATCTTTCGTTACGTCTAAATTTATTAACATAGGCAAGTACAAACTTTATTTTTTTTTAACCAAGTCTATTAGACTATTACAATACATACGTGTGCATAAACCAAACATAATTAATGGAATATGACCAGTACACCCTTTTTATACGGAAATGGCATAAGCTCAGGCAACACTTCTTGCCCTAATGTAGTGTCTTGATTTTTGTTGTTGCTTCTTGCTTTCTTTCAATGGCTTATATGTGTTACTGCCGACTATGCTCCCGCTGCTTTCTAGGACCATCCTTCGTGGCTGCATCATCATGTCTTTTTATTGTAACACCACAATTTTTTTAAAAATATAGAAATGGGTAGATTCATGATGGGCTTATGGGCTGGACTTCTAATTAATCCTGAAACCCCCTAAGTATCTCCCCCCAAAGCAGCAACCACCCCACTTCGTGCACGTTGTTTCCTTCGCCTCCTGCTGATGTTGTTGTTGTTGTTGCTGTTGTCTTCCTCCATCTGCTGCAGCAAGAGGTGGGTGCAACCTGAGAAGAGGGCAGGAAGAGAGGAGAAGCGATCTTGATCGGGTTTTTAGTTTCTTTCTTAGGTTTCAATCTCATCTAAGGTATTTGATCTACCACAGTAAAATTCCAGCCCTCTTGATGCAATTAGGTTGAATCTAAAGAGTTTTCGGTGTCCTCCTTTCTTTCTCAAAAGTTCAGACAAATCAGATTCTGGATAGTCCAGGCAGCAGCTAGGTCTGGGCATTAAGTCATCTTTTGGTGATCTTGGAGTCGGATTTCGGGGAAACTTTCTAAACAAAAGTTCTAGGCCATTATTTACTCTTTGTAAAGAGTCTAAATTTAGGGCAATCCGATGCCTACAGAGGGAGTACTTGCTTCTGAACGTTGGCAGTTTTGGGGGGCAGACGAATTTCCTGTTAAGTTTTCAGATTGGATTAGGTGGTAAAAACGAGAAAATTGGATGTTGTCGTAAACTATTATTACCTGGTAAACTCAGTATAGTAAACCATGGAGTAATCGTATGTTCATCTTGGGGTTTTCTTCTGTGTTTAGGTGTAGCAAACTTCGTTGTTGCTATCTTTACTGTTCATGTTCTTGCTAAATGATACAATATATGCAAATTGGTACCAGGTACTGAAGTGGCTTATCAAGGTGTTGCATCATCTTCGCAAGGGCACAATTGTCACTGGTAGAGGCAAGAAGCATACTGGTGTATAACCCTAATGCGCAATTGCTCCTTGTTATGTGTGTTTAATGAGAATTAAAGTCTGAATGTGCTGAGATGGAATGTGTGGGACAGGGTATGTTATGTGAATGGTGTATCCGGCATTCATGATATAATTTTGCATGAGCACTTCATATTGGCATCATGCATTGGTTCCTATCTCGGTCTCATGAGTGGGACTGGTAGGACACTTGGTGTTTATGCGCCATGTGCATATGTATTATATACCGGTACTTGGAGTGCATAAAATTATTTAATCCTATGGGAGAAGTGAATGGAGTTCATGCATATGCATATGATAGTTACATCCCCGGATTGACTAACATTTGTGGTGTTATGAGGAGTACGGTTGATGGATCTTGTTTGAAATAAATATATTTATACATGCTTTATTATTGGATATAACTAAAGGTTGTAATTGTTACTTGCAGAGATTTTATCTCACACTGGTGTTGTATTTCTTCCTTGCATGTTCTAACCTTTAGTGTTGAGCATGCTCTTGGGGAATATGGGTAGAAGCACGCTCCGAAGGAGTCACAACCATATCAATTGAGTTCACTAAAAAGTCCGCTTGTATCAATAGAAGCGAGTGGATTTAGAGTGTACCTGTGCTTTAGACTTTTACTTGTTGAGTTGGACGTTATGTACTACTACGAGGCGGTAAATTTTAGGACTTTTATGTTTTGATGGTTCCTTTAAAAGTTTCCATTAGTAATGATGTTGTTGGTGACATATCCAGTGGCGGAGCACACTCAGAAAATTAGGTGGGTCAGAAATAAGAGACTTTAATGTAGATGTCATTTGAATTGTTATAAATAAATGACATTGTTCATCCTACTTCCAAGTATAGCAGACAAACAACATGAGATCAACACCATATAATTCTTCTAATTCACTGCATAAAAACATAAAAAAATATTTAGGCTCAAGAGATAAGAGAGTTTGTTGGTAGGCTGGTGACGGAATGGATTTTTCTTCTTGCCGCATAGGCTTTCTGAGTTGTGTAAAATGGCAGACCAAATAGATCAAGTAATGGGCCACTAAGCCCAACAAGTGATGGCCCACAAGCCACAAACACAGGAGCATCTTCGTCCTCATCTCTGCAGCAAAACGGAATCCATGGCAGCCAAGTTCCTGGCAGAGCAGTGGCAGGTGGGAACGGAGAGAGGGCTGGAGGGGAGTTTTGCGCTGACTTCTAGCTGGGTCAAGCGCCACACCTCTGCACTTATCTCCATATATAGTTGAAGATTTCGTTTCATTCATGATGCAAGGACATAAATATGTGGTGCATCCCCTATCCCTCCAACAACCATTTTTTTACCGGCCACTGCATACTATTGCCATAAGTTGCATCCACCTCCATGCCTTGCCATTGACCCAATCAACTCATTCACTTCAATGCTTTATTTTGGAAATGGACTAGGCTTTTAGGGAGTCTTGGGCTCTAATAAACACATTTTGTCAACTAGGCTCCCTCCACAGCTCCACCTTCCCTAAGTCCTAAGTTTGGATACAATATGGGCTTTTATGGGGTCTTGGGCTCTAAAGAGGTACAATTTATCAATGGGATTAAGTCAACTTTACATCCTTCAACATGAGGTGAGTTTCAACCACGTAATTTAACCGCAATACAGATGTTGCATCCATCTTACAAAACTATGTAAAAGAAGTCCCAAGGCACTAAAGAGGCCATTTTTGCTGACATGGCATCCCAATTAGCTAAAAGAAAATTTTTAAAAATGTGGGGCCCACATATCGATCAAACAATTTACTAGCAAATCTAAATATATAGTGTCTCAATCGCGCGTCCTCATTGCACCTGCTGCCCATGGATCATGCCGGAAGAGAAACGACTAGGCATCTCTTGTGCTATATGTTCAAGCGCCTCAGTGGGGAACGTGAGAGCGTCTGCTTCAGCATCATCTACAAGGGGTGGGACTCTACCACCACCACATGGCCTCGATGCCCTTGGCTTGTAAGATCCACATTGACAACCGATCCGACATTAGCGGTGGTAGTGACTGTCACGTCCCGATAAATCCCTAACTATAAATTAAAAACCAAGGGAAAATAATCAAACAATAAAAACGGCACAAGAAAAATTTAACTAAGACGTGGGGTAATTTTTCTTAAATTCTCCATGGTCGGGAAAGAGGCTAAATAATGCTTATTAATCATAATGTCACAACAACGAGTTAATGAAGAAAATACAAAGAAAGAAAAATAGTTTCCTCCTTTTCTTTGGGCCCACCCCATCTCTCTCTCCCTTTACCCTCCCCCTCCCTGGCGTCCAAGCCCACAGGGCCCAAGTGGCCGGCACCCTACCCCTTTCCCCTCTCTCAAGCCGTCCCCACCTCCTTTGGGCCTAAACCCTAGCCCACCTTCCCCTATATATAGTTGCCGCCCCCTTTCCTTAGCCCTAACCCTAGCCACCCCTCTCCCTCCTGCCCTAGCTACCGCTGCTGCTGCCCTAGCCGCTGTGGCTGTCGCACCGTTGCCCTGTGCTGTTGCGCACAAGCTGCCGCCTCTTACCCGCTGTAGCCGACACTGTTGCCGTCTCGTCTGCTCGGTCGCCGTCGCCGGAGCTTCACCGTCGTCACCAACAGCAACCTCAGCACCGTCCCGACATCTTGGCTTCGTACGTTCGTCGTTTCGCCGGAGTACCGGTGAAGCCGCCAACCCGATCGTCTTCGTTCGACATCAACAACTCGGTAGCCACTGTTCGCCGTCGACGTCTACACCGCCGTCTTCGTTGTTCGTGATCGTCATCGTCTTCTCGTCGGTCATCAACCTTTTCCCTTCTGGTGAGAACTCCCGTCTTCGTTTCTTTTGTCTGTTCTAGCGTTGCACTACTGTGAGTCGCTGCCGCCGGTAAGTCCCAGGTACCACTGCGTGGTTATTCCGTGAGGTTACTGTGTGAGTTCCGTGTGCTGTCCGTAGTTGTGTCGTTGTTCAGTGGGTTACGTGCACTGTGCCGTCCCCTGTTCTTTCTCTATTAGGGTTTAATTCGAATATAAGAATTTATTAATTCACCATTAAAGAACATCTAAATTTCAAGCGGCTATATCTTGGTCACCTGAACTCGGAATTGACCCGTTCAAATTGCTAATTGTTTGTTATAACCTAAATAACCCTTTTATGTGCTTTTTATGTACTGTTTTTGGGTTTTGTTTAGCTTTTGGCTTAGTTAGTGCTTTTCGTGTAGTTTTCCGCCGTTCGGAGGTCATTCGTTGCAGAAGGTTGTGTTCGTTGAAGGATCGTCTGAAGACCGTGTTGTCGACACAGGCAAATCATACACCTTTGAGCATAATTGGACCCATGTTTATAAATGCTATTTTGTTTTAGTACAACTTGCATATGCTTTAATCCAACTGCGTACATGATTACTGTTTTATTTAGCTACAGATATACTATACATATCTATCCTTGTCGATTATAGCCTTGTTGTGTGTTGATTACCTTGATGAAATCTTTGTATCCTTTAGGCAAAATAAAGTAGAATAATCAGTAACCTATTTGATGTTCTGATTAGTCTTATAGATTCTGCTTAGCCCTGCTTAGTTCTTAATTAGTACTTTTTCATAAAGGAGAGTAGTCTCTAATGGAACTAAAATATTGACTAGGTTTGAAGGTTCGTCCGGGTGGTCGATTATGACATCATGGGATGGTTTTGAAACCAAAATTGTTTTAAAATAGTGGAACCTAACCTGGGTGCTGGATGGGCTGCTGGATGGGCACTTAGGAAGGTTAAGGACCGGTCCAAGAGACTCCAATGCAAAGCCTTACTCGTACGACCACTTGTCTCTTATGGGGGGTCCTGGTCTGGACTGTAACGCGTTACCAAGGGGGTCCCTCTGGTCAGGTCCTTTGTAATTTGGTAGAAGGGTCTACACCAAACAATTGCATGGCCTTGATCGTCTATGTAATTTGGTACATAGCTCTGGTCTGGAAGGGCAATGCGGGGCCACTGCCTTGGGACGGGTTATAGGAAGGGCCTTGGCACAGCCCCTTCTGATACTATGGTGGTATGCGACGCATGGCAACATGTGTGAGGAGGTGCCTTGTGGGTAAAGCCGTACAACCTCTGCAGTGTATAACCTATTCGAATAGCCACATCTGTGGTCATGGACATGCTGAGCAATGGTCTTAAGGTTAGTTTTGTGTTTTTGAAAACCCTGCTTTGGTTGGGAAATATGGACTGGGATTGGTGATAAAGATCTGGGGAATCCAGAAATGGTCTAGGTTGTACAGGACATGCAACTTAGAGGAGGTATTGGTGGAAATATGAAGTCCGGAATAGACTCGTGTGTTTTAAACTTAGTTTTGAACTAAAATGAGTTTGAACTATTGTGTTTAGCAAAATAGCCCTATAAGCCTTTATCCTTTGGACTCTTGTGCATCTATTATTGCATTTCCCGTATAGCTTGCTGAGTACTCTCGAGTGCTCACTCTTGCGTTGATTCTCCTCTCCAGCAAGTGAAGTTTAGAAGCTGTAGAAGTTTAGAAGGTGTAGTCTTGAAGGTGAAGCCGAGGCTTATACCCTAGTTGAGCGCCTGTGAAGATGTAGCTGTTGTCCGCTTAGTCCGCTGTAATTTTTATTGTTTATTTTTTTTGTTGTTAGGCTTTAAATGTCTTTGTAATAAATTAAATGTAACTATTATCGATTATTAATAAAGGTGTGTTTTTATACTCAATTTGTTATGGTGTAACCCTGGCTTTTTCCTAGGACATGGATTAATACACTAGCATTCTAGGAAAATATGCACTATTTTTCCAGGGTGTGACAGTGACACCATGTCATTGTTCTAGCTCTCTCAAGGTGAGCACGCCTTGATCTCATTCGCTAATGACGTGCTCACCAGATCTAAGTGCCTCTTTCTCGTCCTGTCCTCAATCCTGTCGATCTGGCCACCGGATCACACTGCAATCGATTGGGTTCTTCAAGAAGTGGCACGTTGTGGCCTCTATCGTGTTGTCGGCTAATCCGGATAAGGCAAAAACTGGTTCACGGTGACCGCCAGCTTCCTAGAGAACTTGCCTTGTGTGCTATAGCTCCACCGACGAGTAGAAGCCCCTCATTTTTAGGTATGTAGGTTAAGTACGCCAGTGGCGAGTACTATAGGGGTTTGTTCTACGTGGCCTTCAAGTTGCAGCTCTACATCCTCAAGATTGACGGCTCCTGCAATGGAGCTTGCTTGGCCGTGTGCTAATATATTGGGTAGAGGGAGACGGTCGGAGCTGAGTCGATGGGAGGATGACTCATAGCAAAGTCATTTTCCCCCTCTTGTCCATGGTGGCAAGCTCTGTGTCCAAGCTGTCGAGGGTAGCAAGGTCCATCTCCTCCAGTCAACAAGCATTTCTTTGGTGAGGACATAGAGTCAACGATGATATAGTAACTCCAATATGTCAACATAGATAGCGTCAGTGAGTTTGTGTGTCATCTAGGGGTTGTTTGGGTGGCATACTCACTTTGCCAAACTTTCATGCCATAAGTATGGCATGCCATACTTTTTGTGGAACCAAAAAAGTTGGCCACACTTGTGGCACACTTTGGTGTTCCTATGACATGTGGGCCACAAAAGTAGTAAAATGTGGCATGCATGCCAAAACTTAGCCTTGAACCAAACACTTGTCTCAACAAGTCAAATTTAGCCAATTTGAGTGCGGCAATGTTTGGCAGCCATCCAAACAGCCCCCTAGATCTGCATAAGTCAAAGGTATATATAGAGCCTATTTTTTTCCTCACCTTCTCTCATTGCTTTCCACTACCAGAATCTCTTAAGTTGCCGAGAGCAAGAAACACTCGGGAATAATAGAAAAACTCTTGGGAAAGACATTCCTAGAGGACAACCTTCGGAAAATAGCACACCGGAAAAATAGGTCGGGAACTGAAGGTCTCCCGAATGGGTGAAGCTAGTATGCTACCAGCCGCGCGTAGGGTCTGCGTGGCTGGTTCGGTGATACCGCCTTCCTCTGCGGCATCTCCTTTCCTTCTTTTTTTTCGATAGATTCTCCTTTTCTTCCGTTACCGCTTCCCTCCCCTTATACCCTCCCATTCCAAACTGAAGGTTAGGTGTAGGTCCCATTTATTTTTTAATTAATTCAGTTAAAAACTAATTGAAGGAAACTAATCTACTATATTTAGGGATTGTTTGCATGTACAAATAAAAATATGTGTAATAACATATCCCAAATAGTATTCATATTATGTATACAAATTGTACACTTGGGAGCTTCACAAATTTCTGGTAGTGTTTGCTTCTTCGGCTCCATTCTTCCTACTTTATATTGCCAACGTCTCTCAGTTGTCCAGAGGACTTCCAAATACTACATAAATATGTGATTCTTTTATTAAGAAAAATACAAGAGTGAAAAATCTTAGTTGATTAGTTCCATGCAATGCGTTTGGATAGTATTGGTTACACTTCTAACTATATATAAGATAGTGTTGATCAGGTCATCAAAGCATCTGCGAATTTCTTTTCTGCCCCCGCTTAACCCTGTAGTACGTAGGGAAATACTCAAATACGTACAAGTGTGATCAACACTTTCTTGTAGAAGTGTGACCACTATCTAGACCGATCAGCAGTTTAATTTTCTTGTAATATTCAATATGATTCATGTATTATCAAAACTTATTATCAATCGATCACCATTGTTTAATGTCTTCTTGCCTAGCAAGAGCATCAACATAAATTAAAATACAGATACAGATACAACAACTGCTCTGCTTATTCATCATCTCGTGACCATGTAATGATCATTGGAAGATATATGGTCGATCAATAGACCCATTCTTCCGGCAGAAGCGCCAGCTCCGGGATGTCATTCACCATAGGAGTGGTTGCCTGATCCTTCTCCTTCTCCTTCTCCGGCACCGGCGTTTTCACAGTCACCGTCGCCGCCATGGCCGCCTTGTTCCTCCGTTGGAACCTTTGTCCCATCTGACTTTGACCTGCCTTCACAGTTGCATGGCTAGGATCTGCAGTCTCCATTATTCTTGCTGCGTTGCTAGGCCCTCCCTTAACTGCTGCAGCATAGCTCATCTGTATCTCCTTGCCGTTGTCAGCATCAGTTGTACTGGTCTTCGGTATAGGGTTCCTGTGTTTGCCGCCTGCTTTAGTTGGTGCCTTCATGTCTGAAGATAACAGTATGGTGCATTAGTATTCCATTGACACAAAACCATGTCAAATATCACGTCTGCACGAACATATAATACTATGCATTATTACAATATATAGTAGCATTCTCTTGGCACGCAAATTGTCAGTAATCCTATATATGATGAACCTATTCTATACATTCTAGGCCTCATCTCCATTTATTAATACAGATGAATATATGCATAAAAACATTAAAAACCATTCGAAATCTGCAAAGCCATATCACCTGTTTTTATGGGTAGAATATATGGCCATATACAAAAACATTGTGTCGAATAAGTAAGAAGAAAGTGTGTGTTGACTGTTGAGAACCAAACCAACACCTGAAAATTAAAACCACAACGTACCACTACTACTACGCTATGAAATGCAACTCCAGTACTCCACATTATAGTTATACCTCTCTTAGCCGTCTTAGGCACCAAGGAAGTTGGCTGCTGCACCTTTTGAACTGTGTGGACGCGAGGCTCCGGCAGGTACACGCCGGTGCCCGTGTTGGAGCTCTGTGCCACAATGCCGTTGGTGACACCGGCCACTTCTGCCGAATTGATCATAATATAGCCGCCGGACTGTACACATTAAAAAATTAGCACACATAAACATAATTATGTTTATGGATATAATATATATAATTACTAGGTTGAGTGTCAATAATCCAAGATAAGAAATAAAATAGAAAAAAGAAAAATAATGTACTACCCTCCACCCATAAACAAGTTTTCCTAGGTATGCATGTAGACATGTACTTGTTCGTGTACGGATCAGATTCTCTGCGGTCGAAGTTAGGTGCCATTGTTTTTGACATACGGGTCCGTGTGACTCCTAGGCTCACCTGGCAATGACTGTTGTACCGTGACTACACGGTGACTTCGACTACAAAGGATCTCAATCCGTTCAGAAAGACTTTTTTTTTGGACGGAAGTAGTACTAGCTAGAAAGTGATCATAGATTCCTTGTTGTCGGATGTTTTTTTTCCCAAAAAAATGTTTATCAGAGTGCACTAGCTGCTTTTAACTAAGTCGATTCGGTTCTCTTCATCTTTATTTTACTCCTAAAATTAGATCTATACGCACTAAAACTAGTAACTGATGTGGGATCTGGCTACGGGAGTCGCTTGAGGACGAAGTCCACCATGCACCCCTCGTGCATCTTCCTAATGGATTAACGTGAGTTTACATACAACACAATCTTTCCTACAGACCTACACCATATGATTGAAGGTGTTTCCTTCTTCTGTTGGACACCACTGAGTCCAACTAGCGTGAGTGATGATAACCCGATGTTCCCAGAAAATCCTAATTTTATATCCCCAATCTGTAAGGGGCGTCAGAAGGGACCAGAAAGGCAACACTCTAGGCTATTGCAGAGCACTTTGAAGGAAGACTACTCCCGGCATCAATCGATGCAGATGCCTCTACGGTCAACAGTTCAACACCAATGTCTTAGGCATCAAGGTGGTGATAGCGCAAGGCTTTTTCCCCTCAGCCACACCGACAAAGGAGCAGAGGGAGAACAAACCAACCAGGAGGCACGACTTATTCAAAATCCAATCAGCTTAATTACCGTCAAATTAATGTTACGACATATTTCTTATCATGGTTATATTAACACTTAATCTATCAACTAATACAGATTAATGTTACGGCGGAATATCTTATCACCGTTGTATTAACACTTAGGTACTGTTTCTTTTAGTTTGATATTATTTAATATAGATTATTATGATAGATTACTATAATCTGAATTATTATAAGTCAAAGGAGAATAAGCCATGATTTGTTTCTTTTCTTAATTATAAGATGCTAGAATATTGGGTCTGCAACTCTAAAGTGAAAGTGGAGTGACAAGGTGGGTAAATTTTTTACCCAATGATCTGAAAAAAAAACTTACCTAAAGTAGCTTATCAGTTTACACAGTAATATGGATTCCAGATCATAATAAGTTAGGAATTTCATCTGTAGCACAAACATTTTACTGGTACTAGTAAATACCACGTAACTACCTCACTACCTAGGAATACCACAACCTGGTCCCATTTCTCCCAATATTACCACATAAAGTAATAGATGTTGACAAGAGAGAATCGGAGATAATTTTTGAGATCAAATTGCCCCACACCTATTTTTTTATCCTCTTTCTTGTTTCATGTTCGTCTTCCAAAAACGATTTAAGCATCCATGCTTGAGCGAAGTTCCCGTCTCTCTTCTTCTTGTGTGAGCAACATCTCATGGCCCCCTCGAAGCCTACAAGGATGGATTGATGCCCTTTGCTGGAGGATCATTGATTGAAAAGAACAAATAAAATTCAGATTGGGATAGAAGATGAGAGGATGAGGAGAAAGTTCTAGGGTTTATGGGAGGAGAAACTGGACCTTGTGATGGATATATGGCTGACGGATGGTGCCATTTTCACCGCAATCATCATGGATTGTCAACTCTTAGAGCTCTAGGGTTTGGGGTCTTGGGGAAGAATCTAAAAATGAAAAAGAACGAACAGGAGATACGAGGTCGGACTTAAGAAAGAGGAAGTTGAAGAAGAAGAAGAAGAAGAAGAAGAGGCGAAGGGGCACTTTTGTCCCAAAAAAGTTGCACCTTGATCCATCCCATCCCGTTTGTGGTATATTTGGAAGGTGGGATAATTTCGTGGTATTTATCGGTACCGATTAAATGTTTGTGCTATATATGAAATTTTCCCTAATAAGTTGATCCTATATGTTTGTTTCTTTTGTCTTATTCATAATAATATGAAAATTCAAAATACCCCCTAGAATTCAATGGTCTTTTCACTTTACCCTATAACTTTGTTTCATACAAAAGACCCCCTACAAGTTTAATTTCTCTTTCAGTTTCACAATCACTGTTACGTTTCAACGAATTTTCAACTTCGGTTTGATTATTCGTGTTGTGTGGGGTTTTAACTGGGCTCCATAAAGTCACATTGTGCCACCTCAACAAAGACACCTACTGGTTTTAGATATTTCAAATAAACATGTTGTATTTTGTGTCGGTGTTCACCACCACCTGCATACTATTCACACAATGACACTATCGTAAATATGACATGGGTCAACTCCATTTCTACATGGTAGATGCCCATATGGCATCATAATGCAAGCGAATGGCAATATCTGTTAAAAACTAACGGCCGGCGTAGTGGGCAATTGAAAGAGAAATTAAATTTCTAGGGGGCATTCTGTACGATAATGAATTAAATGGGGAAAATAGGAAGCCTAGCGACTTATAAGAAGGTATTTGGATTTCCCCCTAATAATCTAAATTCCCATAATTCCAGAACCATCATTTCCAGAACCATATCAAACAAAGAATCAATCAATAGTAAATAAATGGTAAGTTAATAGCGCGTCGATGGTTTCTACCGGCCGCCGCATATATACCTGTTCCGACCACGTGCCATAGAACCACTGCCCCGGCTCGGCGACGACCGTCGTCCACGCCGCGCCGTTCCCCGGCGGCCCGCCGCTCGCCGTGACCAAAAGCTCGCCGCGAGCCCCCATTCCGTAGGCCTGACGACCATACACACAAACAAACCAATGCAACAATGATAAATAATCCATAGTTAAAATGAAATACACCTTAATCACAACACCATTGAGATTATATATGTCTACCGGCGCCGGGAAGTGGCCGGAGAAGCAGTGGTAGGGATAGATGACGGACGGCGGCGGCGTGGATGAGCTACCACCGGCCATGGCTTCCTCCGGCGATCTTGGTTTGATTGCGCGGAGAGGCCTAGGAGACGATGGACACATATATACGAGTCAAAGGAGAGGGTGTATTTATAGCTGTAGATAGAGTATGAACTGGTGCAGCCATTCTGCTTCGGTTTTGGTCCTCCAGTTGCTGGTAGAATTAAATTGCTGCTTTCCAATTTCGTCCGTTTCCTTGCTTGGTGCTGCGTGGCTTAAGCTTTTGAATTTGTACATTAAATTCCATTTGTCTCAAATACGTCATTGGCTATACTGCCATATTGGAAAAGCCATGTGTACACGTCATCCAGGAGAGAAAATGAGTTGGATGGAGGCTGTTGTTCATGCATTTTGTACGTCATTGGCTACTGTTGACTACTGAAAAAGAACCAAAAAAAATCTACAAGAGCACCCCTAAAAATTTACAAGATTGATATACTCCATCTAGTTTGATATTATGTGTCGTTGAAGCTTTGCAGTGGATGGATATTCTGGTCGGAAGTGGATCCTCTAATTTTGAAAGTCATGTGACTTGTAACTGATACGTGGGCATGATGAATCTTGGGCCTGTATGTCAGTGATAAAGTCATGGTAAATCCAAAAGTTAGAGGATCTTAATTTATTCCTGTCATTGGAGCATTTTAGCGGAGGTTTAGGATGAGATTGCCCAAGTATAGTTTAGGGTAATGTATATGGTTTGGAAGATTGATGCTTAGATGGATGGTGTGTGGCATTGTCTACTGCACTTGCGCCATGCATGGGGAATTAACGGTTGCATGCATGCACAAGCATAATCCTACAGAAGTACTCGAGCAAGAGTAAATGTTATGTATACTTTTGTAGCTTCTACTACCCATAATGACTCGTATATGGTTTGCAAAAGGAAGGCACACCCCTGACTTTCAAGGGTCCTCTTTCCATATGTGGAATTGCATCCCACATAACAAGTTGAAGTGTTAATAAAATTCTATAATGGAGTTGTGTGCTGGGTTACCTGGGTAGTCCTGTTTCATGTGAATATGATTGGGCCGGCTAATCAATTGCTGCCAGCAATCGGTTTACTACCGAAGACTTCTGTTTGGAAACAAATCAAACTTCCAAATAAAAGAAAACGAACCTTCAAATGTGAACTAGTGTAGTTCCAAATAGAAGGGAATCAAACTTTCAAATGACTTAGAGATCAAATTTTCAAATAGAAAGATATCAAACTTGTAATGGAAAGAAATCAAAACTTGTAAATTATGGATTAACCGGAACTACCAAACCGATTGCCGGTGGAGCACGAGCGCTAATCAGCATTTGTGGAATAAAATTACACTACGACATATATATAACCTTATGTAATGAATTTCTCGTGACATTGGACTTGTTCATCATTAGCCCGTTCTGTTTTATGGCGTTTCTATATGGGCAGTGTGTCTTAGTAAAAACATGATATTTGTCATAGATTTCTTTCACAACCTAATTCTAATTGGGTTTGAAGTAAGCCCATAAAAACTACACGACCATTATAAGTTAAACAATTCCAACTACTTATAGGGGGACCGGGAGATGACGACACAACGGTAGACTGCTAGAGGAGCGGAACGTGGTTGTCTCTCTTTATCGGTGCCAGCTAGGCCAAGTGATGACTATAGATGGCCAAAAGGCCCGCCCAGCATGGCCCGGCCCAGGCACAGCCTAGCAATTGTCAGGCCGGCACGGCTCGGTCAGCTGGCCGTGCCGGGCCGTGCCAGTCCACGTGCTGCACATTCGGCCTAGGCACGGCCCACTAGGTGTCAGGCCGTGCCGGGTTGGCCCGAAGACACGACCGTCCCATTGTTTTTGGGCTGAAACTTATAAAAAAGTCTATTTTCGATCCCTGAATATAGAATAACTCTAATATAAGCCTAAAAATTATAGAAAGAAGACTATT
>CM002478.1:2125384-2205921 GCA_000325765.3 Leersia perrieri
ATCATACACAACAATAGCATCACTTGGCCTAGTTTTCTGAGTAAACATAGCCTCTTGTTCAACCAACTCTCCTCCAAATGCCGGTATTGGTGCATGCCACTCTAGTTGACAAGGAATCATCGGAGGATATGGGCCCCAAGGAGCAAGATGCCATGGGGGAAATTGTGAATATATGACAGGTGGAAATTCCTGGTACATAGGCCTCATCATGGGTTCTGGTGGAGTGAAGTAAGGACCACCTTCCCAAACACCATGACCACCAAACTCATGCATAGGAGGATAACTCGGCTGCCACTCATAACCATAACTACCACCATCGTGTCTGAGTGGAGACCTCGGCCATTTAACACCTCAAAACCGATTAAACACGCTACCAGTCTTCTGAGAAGTATATCTGTCTAGCATTCGCTGAAACATCGGCTTTGGTTCTGAAGTGCGTCTTTTACCCTCATTTACTTTCCACACTCCAACTTCCGTGTTCTTTGGCTTTATCATCCTAGGAGTACTGTCGTCAACAACGACATTCTTCCCCTTGGTGGATTCGGTCTGATGAGACCGAATAAGCACCTTCTTGTCCCCAAACTCTATCATATTGATAGGGAAGGGATCACTGTCAAGCTTCATTTTTGCCCCCTCCTTGAAAGTCAACCGGCCATCATTGATCGCCGATTGTACCTGTCGACGAAACACATTGCAATCGTTAGTAGCGTGGGAAAAAGAATGGTGCCACTTACAATAAGCCCTTTTGCTCAACTCCTCAGGTGATGGAATTTTGTGCCCTTCTCTCAACCTAATTTGTTTTCCTTATAAAAGCATATCGAAAATTTTATCACACTTACTGACATCAAAAGTATATATAATTTCCTCTTTCTTAGTAGGTGCAGGTTTCAAGATAGGACAAACAAGAGGTTTAGATTTAGACGATGGCACCCATTCGGCTACATATACATCAACATCCTCCTCGCTAGCCGAATCATCGTCACTGTGTTCTACTACATTAACTACAGGCTTTTCTTTATCCCTGTTCTTACCATCTCTAAACCGGCTGTACTGTCTAGCTTCCTTAGCACGGTTTTCCTGCATTAAAGCCTTCTGCAAAACATGATTAACATCTGAAAATTCTTGACCCTCTAGCCTATCCTTAACATGAGCAAGCAAGCCTAAAAAAGCAAGATCAGCCAAGTCTTTTTCGGCTATGATTAAGCTAAAACACCGGTTTTTTACATCCCTAAATCTCTTAATATAATCAGAAACTGATTCATTGTATTTCTGCTTAACTAGAGTCAAATCTGAAATTCTAAGCTCAGTTTCACCACAATAAAAATACTCATGAAACTTTTGTTCGAACTGAGCCCATGTGAAAATAGAGTTAGGAGATAAAGATGTAAACCACGTAAACGCATTGCTAGATAAAGACAAAGGGAACAATTTAACTCTATAAACATCAGATTGCCCCACTTCACTGCACTGTGCCAAAAATTGCCCTATGTGCTCAAAAGTTGACCTACCATCCTCTCCTGTAAATTTAACAAAATCAGGGATCCTAAAACCTTTAGGGTAAGGAGTAACATCAAAGTGCTCAGGGTAGGGTTTTTGATATACACGTGCTCTACCCTTAGGTTCTAACCCAAACTCCCTGAGCATGTTAGCAAGCTGATCCCTAAAATTCTCATTGGGCTGCGGCAAATTATTTTGAGGTGTAGGTGTTACAAACGAGTGTGGCGGCAAACTAGGCAATGCTGGTGATACATGTGGTGTATAATATGAAGCCGTACTAAAATAGTCATCTGGTACTGGCCCGTAAGGAATCCCAGTACCTGAAGGTGACAAAGGCGGAGTGTTATATGCGACTGTCTGATAATATGGCTGCTGAAAATTATAATTATGCCCAACACTCCCGTTGCTAGTACTACAATTTTGTGAACCCACAAGGGGAATCATGGAATTATTAGCACTAGGTGCGGAACCACCTGCCGAAACACCACCAAAATTTCGGCTGGTCGAATTAATTGTAGGAAAAACAAGTAACGGCAAAGTACTAGCCGGTGTACTAGTTGCATGAGAAAAATTCGGCCGCGAAGCCGAATTAGTATTATCTGTGGACACCGGCTTTTTTAAATTATATTCATCGTTAATTTCCAAAACCAAGGATCGAACATTACGTGGCAAGCTATTCTGAAAGTCCTTGTTAATTTGCTCCTTAAACTGGGATAGACTATGGTGAACGGATCGAGTAATACTGTGTGCCATGTGCGTCATGTCTGCGCCAAATTTGCTAGCTACAGAAACGTCTATTAAATTGGCAATGTCATTAGGGCACGTTGCTTTGCTTACCACAGGTTTTACCTTTCTCACAGCGCCGTTCCTGGTTTTCTGGTAGCAGGCGAGCTTTTGCTTCATTCGCTCCTTCTGTTCCTCTTCAAGCTCCCGCTCCAACTCACGCCGATCATCCTCGGACAAGTCATCCAGCTTGACGTCGATGATGTTGTTGGGGTCGACGGCGCTCGCATCAGTGCGTTCTTCACTACCCATGGACTTCGGCCGTGTGGCCGAAATTTCTCGTTCCCCAGCGGAGTCGCCAAATGTATAGACGCGCAAAATTGATCCACGCGACAACACGAGAATCGCTGTGGACGGACGAGTGCTTTCCGAGCAAAGCACCAAAGAAATTCCCCTCTTTCGCAGGGAAAAGTCGACCGTTTTCCAGCGCAAAACGGCAAAGATATAAACCAAGCTCGGATCAACCGAGAAATGGAGGAAAAACTACTAGCTACGAAAAAAGTAATGGCAAAGGCATGAATGAAACAAGAAAAATGATCACTGTATTGATATTGTTCTGGTGTCCCTCTCCCACGGATCCCATCTGCTAATACATATAGAGGTTTCCAATAATCAAGCACGTGAATTTGATAAAATAGAAAGTGTAGCCAATGCTGCCAATCAGCCAAATCAACTGAAAATTGGTCTCTTCAATCAGGTGCCAAAAAATCTGTCTACTTTCCTTTGCAGCTATGCACACCCGTGTATGCAGTCCAGGAAATCATCACACAAATATTGAAGTGGCAGCTTCCTGCACATATGTCTTTTTTGCCGTCCAACATCATCAAAGCAAAAGCCTGGCATCAAGCATCAAGCTCCACCGTTGCGTCTCACATCACTGCACCTCACAGCTGCATGCATATGATTGACCAACAGTATATATAGGACCCAGGCACAACCTCCATCGATCACCACACCTGATTGCTGCATTCCTAGATACACAGCAAACTCCAAAGTTGATCATAAATTTTTACACATTTAGCACCTCTTAAAATAAACCCAAATAGTTCAACCAAACAATTTGGCCTGAATCAAATGATCTTCCTACAAGCCAAATTATACTGTAAACACAAATAACACCGTTGTACATGCCCTTATATCGCTAGACCACATTATCATCCAGTAAAACTCATATGATGTGGACATGCAGTAAGGAATATAGGCTAGCGATATAAGAGGACCATCGAGCTCTTTCCTTACGTACTTAGGTTTTCTATTATCCTCATCCACATCTTATTCCATATTCGTTTATACCTTTATGGCCTTATGTATACTAATGGGTATATGAACACATGTTCTATGTTCTTCCATATCTGATCATGTACGTGTCGACTACTGTGACACTCGATACATTAACATATGCAAATGTGTCAAAAGTGACTGATGAGAATGGCCCAGTTCATAAGCTAGCACTAGGTTTACACCCCAAAATCCCTTATATTTTGGGACGGGGTGGTAGTCTCAAGCGGACAATAACGTAATTAAGATGTCACAAAATAACCTCAGTTCAGTTTACTTAGACCCCGTTGTAACGCATGGGCACTCGGTTAGTATAAAGAAAGTCAAATATCTTTTCAAAAATTTTGCTTAGAAAAAATTGTGTATTTGCTACAATCGACATTTTTCTTGTTACAAATATTGGTAGAACTTTTTTCATAATGGAATAATGATATAGGTCCGCTACACATATAGATGAACAAAACCATAAGCGTTTTTTACAATCTTTCCACGCAAAGGGAAATAAAAAGAAGAATAAAGCAACAAGTTGCAAGCTTACAGCAATTGATGAACGTGAAATCTAATGCGAGTGTGGGCGCTGGTTAGGCGGAGGCAGCGACCACGCTGCGCGTCCACCACGTGTCTCCTCAGTCCTCACGCCCCACCCTTCCCCACGCCTGTGTGAAGTACTAGCAGCTAGTTAGGTTGTGCATTTTTTTTTCTTCTTATGAAATTTTCTCTTAAATTACTTATCCGATCAATAATCTGATTACACCATTGTATTCGTAACAATTAAATCTTTACAACAAGATCTCACATAATTATATTTTGATGAAAAATCACAAATAGTTTTGAGGATGTAACTTTTAATCCTGGAGATGTAACTTTTAATTCTGAACATGTAACTTTAGTTCCGAGTGATGTAACTTCTGTAGAATGTAACTTTTGTTCCAGAGGATGTAACTATTAATTTTGAAGGACGTAACTTCTATAGTATGTGGATGTAACTTTTAGTTCTGAGGGATATAACTTTTTAGTTCTGGGATGTAACTTTCTATATGATGTATCTTTAATTCTAGAGAATGTAACTTTTATCTGTGAAGGATGTAACTTCTATAGGATGTGGATGTAACTTTTTAGTTCTACGGGATGTAACTGTTGATTCTGGGGATGTAACTTTTATAGAATATGTAACTTTTGTTCTAGAGAATGTAACTATTAATTTTAAAGGATGTAACTTCTATAGGATGTAGATGTAACTTTTAGTTCTGTGGTAACTTTCTATAGGATGTATCTTTAATTATAGAGGATGTAACTTTTATTTGTGAAGGATGTAACTTCTACAGGACGTGGATGTAACTTTTTAGTTCTGAGGGATGTAACTTTTCTGTAGGATGTAACTTTTGTATGTCTAAGAAGTAACTTAGTGAAATATAAAAATAATTTAGACATATCATAAAAGTAATTTTTGGTTTTTCATCAAAATATAATCATGTGAGATCTTGTTATAAAGATTTAACTGTTACGAACACAGTGGTGTAATCGGATCGTAGATTGGATGAGTTGTTTAAAAGAAAATTGTATTTGAAGTATAGGTGGATAATGTCTTTTTAGATGAAGTGGATTTTTCTTTTTTTGGAGGGGTCGCACGTTAAGCCTACCGGACGCCCAATCCCTGTTTAGTTTAGTCAGGTCCATTGATGAAACACAAAAATTCATTTTGTACACAACACTATTGCTAAAGCTCCAACCATGCTCATTGAAAAGCTCCATTAATTGCCACCTTCTCAAAATCCCTCCGCTAACCATCTGCCATAGACCTTCCGTTGAAGTAGATAAGGAGGAATGTCTAATTAGGATCTGGAAGAGTGTGAGGGCAAAAATTAGTATTCCTATTTCCAGTAAAGTGATTGACAGGTGGGTCCATCTTCTAACAGGTGAGGTAGCCGAGGCATCGTTCTCTCGAAATTGGAAAGCCCAAATCAAAAGAACACGACGAGCTCATCTATTGAAAAAATTCCGAATTTGCTTTGGCGGCAATTCGATCGATCGATCAATTGATGTGATCTTCGGTGTAATTAACCACTAATTATCCCGGCAGCCATGCTCCGTTGCGGCGGCGACCGCGTAGTCATCGTCGGCGGCGGCATCGCCGGCGCCCTCCTCGCCAAGACGCTCGAAAGCCACGCCGACGTCGTCCTCATCGACCCGTACGCAAAATACACATCCACTCTTCCAAAAATCAAATTTTTTTTCCATGTTGAATTCAAGATCGATGCAAGAACGATCAATGCTCATACAGAAAGGAGTACTTCGAGATCCCATGGGCGAACCTCCGCGCCAAGATGGAACCCGCAGCAGTGGAACGCACGGTGATCCCACACACGGAATACCTCCACCACGCGAAGGTGGTGACTGCATCGGCCGTCAGCGTCGACGACTCCGTCGTCCTCACCTCCGGGGGCGGCGGCGCCGTCGCCTACGACTTCCTAGTCATCGCCACCGGCCGGATGTGCAACCGCCCGCAGCGCCGCGACGACCGCCTCCGCATGTTCGAGCACGACAAGGCCCGCATCGCCTCATCGAACTCCATCCTCATCGTCGGCGGCGGGCCCATCGGCGTCGAGCTCGCCGCCGAGATCGTCATGGCGAATCCCGAAAAACACGTCACTATCGTCCATGGCGGCCCGAGACTCCTCATGGTCATGGGCGAAAAAGCCTCATCGAAAGCCCTCGAATGGCTGAAATCCAAGCACGTCGTCGTCCTCCTCGACCAGACCGTCGACGTCACCGCCGCCGCCGGCGAAAATGTCAACGTTTTCACGACGTCGGCGGGGGAGACGGTCAACGCGGACTGCCACTTCGTGTGTACGGGGAGGCCAGTGGCGTCGGGTTGGCTGAAAGATTCGTTCTTGGGGGAACACGTGGATGGGGAAGGGAGGTTAATGGTGGACGAGCATCTGAGGGTGGGGAGGCTGAGGAATGTGTTCGCCGTCGGCGACATCACCGACGTGCCGGAGGCAAAGCAGGGGTACCTGGCGCAGCGGCATGCCATGGTGGTGTCGAGGAACCTGAAGCTGCTGGTGAAGGACGGCGGGGGGAAGACGGCGGAGCAGAAGCTGCACCGGTACAAGGCGTCCAAGGCGGCGATCACCGTCACGCTCGGCCGCCGCGACGCGCTGTCGGAGCTGCCGTTCATGACGGTGATCGGGCACATCCCAGGGGTCGTCAAGCCGAGGGATCTCTTCATCTCCCGGACGAGGAGGATGATGGGGCTCAAGCTCAGCACGCGCCATGACCAGTCCATGTTTCGCATCTGATGAAATTGATATTGGATCCATCTGACTGTCCAGGTTGATGGATCTTAGGTTGGTTGTGTTTTCCTCATTTGGTGGATGTGCCTAGAATTTGTCGCCGACACGTTGGACATACTTGGGTGATGTGCTATGAATTATGTCCCCACCATAAATTTTTGGACAGGTCGGCTGATATGTATGTCTTTATTTTTCTTATTAAAATTTGGCAGTGACATTTGATTATATTGGTGGTTAAGAATATGTTCTAGAACTACTTGCAGGTTACAAAGGGAGCAGCATTAATGAAGGAGAGGCGAATTAACTAGTATAAACATAGGAAGAGGAAGTTGCTGAAGAAAAGAAATGGATAGGTAAAGACGGAAGATTGACAAATCAATTGAATGCGAATAAAGAAGGTTGTATGGCAAGCTAGAGGATGTAATGACGGTGAAACAATATAGCTTCATCAATTGGAGGAGAACATGAGGATAGGTGTGCTGGAAAACCTCAAGGTTGGTCGTCTTCTTATATAGGCTTGGCCTTGAAGTGCTCGCGCACACTCTCGCTTCTAGATTTTATGGTCAATACTCCATCGCGCAAGTCTCTCTCCTTTGCCGTACACCATGAGGCATGCACCCAAGCCACATAGTATCACCAATTTGCTTGTTTTTTTTTTATCAAGCCCTTGAGCTACTTCTTCAATGTCACATGCAATTGTGCATCATTGAGAATCCACTGTAACTTCACCCTCCCACGAGCCATGGTTGTCATGACTAAACGATATCTAACACACCGTTGTATGCTACTGAGAATCCGCTACAACTTCACCCTCCCGCGAGTCATGACTATCACGATTCAATGATATCTAGCATGTCGTTGTGCGCCATTGAGAATCCGCTAGAATTTCACCCTCCCGCGAGTCGTGGTAGTCACGATTAAGTGATATCTACCACCCTGTTGTGCACCATTGAGAATCCGTTGTAACTTCACCCTCTCGTGAGCTATGCTTGTCATGATTCAACGTTATTGAGCACACCGTTGTGCGTCATTGAGAATCCACTGCAGCTTTACCCTTTCGTAAGCCATGGTTGACACAATTTAGCGGTATCTAGCACGCCATTGTGAATCAGTTGTAACTTCACCCTCTTGTGAGCCATTGCTGTTATGATTCATCAATATCTAGCAAGTGATATCGATGGTGAATTTTTAGATTGATGTGAGATCAAAGGATAGGAGGGTGGTAGTTTTATAGTGGAAGATAAAATCACAAAAATCTACAAGTTATGGCAAAATATTTTACGTAGCCCAAGAATAGCAATTGATTTGATGCAAGTTAATGTTTTCCTAATAAAGTAGTGTTGCATGCGTCCATGCCACGTAGTGTCGCCAACTCACTTGCTTTCTTCATCAAGCCCGACGCTTCTTCAATGTCGTATGCCATTGTGCGTCATTGAGAATCTTCCGCAACTTCACCCTCCCACGAGCCATGGTTGTCACGACTGAACGATATCTAACACACCATTCTACGCCATTGAGAATCTGCTGTAACTTCACCCTCCCGTGAGCCATGGCTGTCACAATTTAGCAATATCTAGCACATTGTTGTGCAACATTGAGAATCCTTTGTAACATCTCTCTCCCGTGAGTCATGCCAGTCATGATTCAGCGATCTGAGCACGTTGTTGTGTGTCATTGAGAATCCATTGCAACTTCACCCTCTTGCGAGCCATGGTTGTCACAATTTAACAATATCTAGCATGTTGTGCGCTATTGAGAATCCGATGTAACTTTACCCTCCCCTGAGCCATCGCTGTCATGATTCATCATGGGTTGCTGACCCAAGTTGAAAACATGAGCAACGAATGAAAAAAAGATCCACTTGCCCCTATCCTTGCACATTGCCTTGCATCTTCCGTCTCAAACTCTACGAGCTCCCAATCCAACCCTAGCACCACCACCCACCTATCCCTAGCATCTTGCCACCTCACGACATGATTTCTTACAACATCTGCTGCTTACTCCTAGCCCTGATGGCCGATGCCCCCACGTTCCATGGAAGATACGGTATGTAACAAGTGAATGCGGCTGAGTATGATAAACTTATAAATAAAATTACCACCGCAATACCTTAGTTAGTTGACTGCCTTCTTAGATGAATAATGTCTTAGCCATAAATGGAGTGTTACTAGGGAAAAAGTTTAGAAAGTGTAGCACACACAAACAATGTTTACAATTTTGGAATGAAATCCTAAAATTTCTGCCCCTTCCAGTCGCAATTTTTGTGCATTTTAGAATTTTTCTATTTTTTATGAGGCAAAGTTGGATCTATAGCATCCAAAGTTCTAGTTTTGGGTTTGATAGCATCAAAAAGTTTGCAATTCACTTCAATAGCATCCAAATCTAGCTGTCATTCCTAGGTAGAGCACTTCTGTTAGAACTCCTCCATTTCTCCTTATGTTTGACCATTGACATGGACTCTCATGTCCTTGTTGTCGCCCCAATCATCCCTTCCACAGGTGCGGCCTCGCTGCATCCATCCATCAGTTGCGTGGTCGTCCCATCGCCAGCACGTGGCAGCCTTGCCTCTATCCATCAGATTCTGGCACGTCCGATTCCTTGATGTGCCACACGCCTGGCGGCCACTGCGTGCCAACACCTATATATGTTGCACGCCCATACATTGGACATTGGCCCATTCATGCTCTTCATCAACATCCACTCCATCCAAATCAAGTATGTTTATAAGCATGTTTCATTTTTGAACTTCACTTACTCGATAAAAAATGTTAAGCGTATCTCTATGTCGATTTGTATGCATATATATTAACCTAGCTAGCACGTGAGATGAGATCAAGGAATCATATTGAGGAGAAGACCATGGACCCTAGATTCATTGATACAAGAGGTATATCTTCTTCTTGTGTTTTCCTTCTTAATTGTCTGGTAACTGTTAAATCATTTCTTTTGGCACATCATTGGAGGCACGAGTGGCACCGATGGTAGGTTGGTTGCCGACAAAGAAGGAAGCAGCCAAGTAGATAAACAACACAAGCCATCGGCGACGTACGGCCGCAGCTATCGAAGACGAGGCCGGGCACGTAGCTAGACTAGGAGCACCAGTCCACCACCAAAAGATGGCAAGGCGGAGTCCGTCGCTGCACGCGGTAGAACCTCCACGAACGATTGAACGAGCAACGGCGACAAGAACTTATCTGCTCCTAGTGGGTCAGCTACCATAAAAGAAAATAGGAAACGGGAGAGTTGGACGGAAGTGCTTGGGACAGTAACGGAAGAGTTATGGAAAAATAATTTACGTATCCCGAGAATATCAAATGAACCAATGCAAGTTACTGTTTTTCTAATAAAATAGCGTTGCACGCGTCCATGCCACAGTGTCGCCAACTCGCTTGCTTTCTTCATCAAGCCATTAAGCCGCTTCTTGAATATCACACGACGTTGTGTGCCACTAATAATCCACTGCAACTTCACCCTAATGTGAGTCATGGTTGCCATAATTTAGCGATATCGAGCACACTGTTATGTGCTATTGAAAATCTGTTGCAACTTCACCCTCCCGTGGGCCGTTGCTTCACGATTTACCTCTATATATATAGCACGCCATTGTGCACCATTAAAAATTCGCTACAACTTCACCCTCCCGAGCCATTGCTATCATGATTCATCGACGGAGGTGCATGACCTCATATGATAGGGTGGCACAACTTGCACCGCTACTTTCTCAGACCCCTTCCTCATGCTTGTTGAGTCGTGGGCTGCTAACCTAGGTTGAAAAACACAACGGATAAATGAAGAAAAGATTCACTTGCCCTATCCTTGCACAATGCCTTGCATCTTCTGTCTCAAACTTTACGAGCTCCCAATCCAACCCAAGTGGATGCTACTAAGTATGACAAACTTATAAATAAAATTACCACTGCACTACTTTAGTTAGATGACTGCCTTCTTACATGAATAATGTGTTAGCCATAAATGGAGTGTTACTAGGGAGAAAGTTTAAAAAGTGTAGCACACACAAAAAAATGTTTGTAATTTTGGAATGAATTCTGAAATTTTTGCCCCTTCCGGCCGTAATTTTCGTGCATTTTTGAATTTTCTGTTTTTTTGAATTTATTAAATTTTGAAAAAATTTTGTTTCAAAATTTCAAAGATCTGACCCCCCCCAAGAAATGTGCAAAACAAACTTGTATGCCTTCTACACCCACCCAATCCAACTAAAACCGCAATGAGTCGCAACTAGAACATTGTTTGGAGGGTAATTTTGTACCTTATAGGTACAACCGCTTGAAGGGCTCTAGAGGGAGCAGTATTAATGACAGGAGAGGTGAATTGTCAAATATATCCACGGGAAGAGGTAGTTGCAAAAGCACAGGAGTGGAGAGGTAAAGGCACATGATTGCAAAAATCAACTCGTGACAACACAAAAGAAAGTTGTATGGTGAGCTAAAGGAGGCCATGACAGCAGCGATGGAGCCTCGCTGATTGGAGGAGACAGAGTTTAGTTGTGCAGGAAACCCTCTAGGTTGGTCATCTTCTTGTATATTCTTTCCATGGTATGGCCATAAAATGCTCGAGCACACTCGCCGCTTCTAGAATCAATGGCCAAACCTCCGTCGCATATGCCTCACCTTTGCCATATACTATGAGACATGTGTCCATGAAACAAAGTGTTGCCAACTCTTTATCCTTCTTCATCAAGCCCTTGAGCCGCTTCTTGAATGTCGCACGCCGTTGTGCGCCATTTAGAATCTGCTGCAATTTCACCCTCCCACGAGTCATGTCTGTCACGACTCAATGATATATAACACATCATTCTGCGCCAATAAGAATCTGGTGCAACTTCACCCCCTCCATTAGCCATGGTCATCGTGATTCAACGCTATCTAGAACGCCGTTGTGAGCCATTGAGAATCCATTACAGCTACACCCTCCCGCGAGCCATGACTACCCCAATTCAATGATATCGGGCACGCCATTGTGCGCCATAAAGAATCTGCTGCAACTTCATCCTTCGGCGAGCCATGGCTGTCATGATTTAGCAATATCTAGCATGTTGTTGTGCGCCATCGAGAACCCTTTGTAACTTCACCCTCTCGCAAGTCATGGCAGTCATGATTTCAATGTACCGAAAGTTGTGCGTCAATGAGAATCAATTGCAACTTCACCCTCTTGCAAGTCATGGTTTTCACTATTTAGCAATATCTAGCATGTTGTGCGCCATTGAGAATCCGATGTAACTTCACCCTCCCCTAAGCCTTCACCGTCATGATTCATCAATATCTAGCAAGCCATATCTATGGTGACTTATTAGATTTATATGAGATCAAACAATGGAAAAGGTGGTGGTTAGTGGAAGATCAAATCGCAAAAATCAAAGAGTTATGGAAAACAATATTTTACATATCCCGAGAATATCAAATGAATCAATGCAAGTTAATGCTTTCCTAATAAAATAGCATTGCATGCATCCATGCCACGGAGTGTCGCCAACTCGCTTGCTTTCTTCATCAAGCCGTTAAGCCGCTTCTTAAATGTCACACGACGTGTGCCACAGAAAATCCACTGCAACTTCACCCTCCCACGAGCCATGGCTGCCATGATTCAACGATATCGAGCACGCCATTGTGCGCTATTAAAAATCCGCTGCAACTTCACCCTCCCGTGAGCCCATTGCTTCATGATTTAGCTATATATATATATAGCACGCCGTTGTGCACCATTGAGAATTCACTGCAACTTCAACCTCCCGAGCCATTACTAACATGATTCATCGATATCAAGCAAGAATACACTTGCATATCTATCAACAGAGGTGGATGGCCTCATATGATAGGGTGGCACAACTTGCACCGCTACTTGCTTAGACCCCTTCCTCATGCTTGTTGAGTCATGGGCTGCTGACCCAAATAGAAAACGCGAGCGACGAATGAAAAAAAGATATCCACTTGGCCCAATCCTTGCACAATGTCTTGCATCTTCCATCCCAAAGTCTACGAGCTCCCAATCCAACTCTAGCACCACCACCCACCTATCCCTAGCATCTTGCCACCTCACCACATGATCTCGTACCACATCCGCTGCTTACTCCTAGCCCTGATGGCCGATGCCCCCACGTTCCATGGAAGATAAGGTATGTAACAAGTGGATGCGACTGGGTATGATAAACTTATAAATAAAATTACCACCGCAATACTTTAGTTAGATGACTGCTTCTTAGATGAATAATGTCTTAGCCACAAATGGAGTGTTACTAGGGAAAAAGTTTAGAAAGTGTAGCACACACAAACAATGTTTGTAATTTTGGAATGAAATTCTAAAATTTCTGCCCCTTCCGGCCGCAATTTTCGTGCATTTTTGAATTTTCTGTTTTTTGAATTTATTCAATTTTGAAAAAAAAATGTTTCAAAATTTCAATGTTCTGACCCCCCTAGAAATGTGCAAAACAAACGTGTATGCCTTCTACACCCACCCAATCCAGCTAAAACCACAATGAGTCGCCTTGCCATCAAAACATTGATTGGAGGGTAATTTTGTACCTTATAGGTACAATGGCTTGGAGGCCTCCAAAGGGAGCAGTATTAATGACAAGAGAGGCGAATTGTCAAATATATCCACGGGAAGAGGTAGTTGGAGAAGCACATGAGTGGAGAGGTAAAAGCGCATGATTGTAAAAATCAACTCATGACAACGCAAAAGAAGGCTGTATGGTGAGCTAAAGGAGGCAATGACAGCGATGGAGCCTCGCTGATTGGAGGAGACAGAGTTTAGTTGTGCAGGAAACCCTCTGGGTTGGTCGTCTTCTTGTATATTCTTTTCGTGGTATGGCCGTAAAATGCTCGAGCACACTCGCCGCTTCTAGAATCAATGGCCAAACCTCCGTCACATGTGCCTCACCTTTGCCATGTACTATGAGACATGTGTCCATTCCACAAAGTGTTGCCAACTCTTTAGCCTTCTTCATCAAGCCCTTGAGCCACTTCTTGAATGTCGCACGCCGTTGTGCGTCGTTTAGAATCTGCTGCAATTTCACCCTCCCACGAGTCATGGCTGTCAGGACTCAACGATATATAACACATCACTCTACGCATTTAAGAATCTGGTGCAACTTCACCCCCCCATGAGCCATGGCCATCGTGATTCAACTATATCTGGAATGCCGTTGTGAGCCATTGAGAATCCACTACAGCTGCACCCTCCCGCGAGCCATGACTACCCCAATTCAATGATATCGGGCACGCCATTGTGCGCCATAAAGAATCTGCTGCAACTTCATCCTCCGGCGAGCCATGCCTGTCATGATTTAGCAATATCTAGCACGTTGTTGTGCGCTATCGAGAACCCTTTGTAACTTCACCCTCTCGCAAGTCATGGCAGTCATGATTTCGCTGTACCATTCGTTGTGCGTCATTGAGAATCCATTGCAACTTCACCCTCTTGCAAGTCATGGTTTTCACTATTTAGCAATATCAAGCACGTTGTGCGCCATTGAGAATCCGATGTAACTTCACTCTCCCCTGCGCCATCACCGTCATGATTCATCAATATCTAGCAAGCCATATCTATGGTGAGTTGTTAGATTGATATGAGATCAAACGATGGAAAAGGTGGTGGTTAGTGGAAGATCAAATCGCAAAAATCAAAGAGTTATGGAAAACAATATTTTACATATCCCAAGAATATCAAATGAATCAATGCAAGTTAATGTTTTCCTAATAAAATAGTGTTGCATGCATCCATGCCACGGAGTGTCGCCAACTCGCTTGCTTTCTTCATCAAGCCGTTAAGCCCTTTTTGAATGTCACACGACGTTGTGCACCACAGAGAATCCACTGCAATTTCACCCTCCCACGAGCCATGGCTACCATGATTCAACGATATCGAGCACACCATTGTGCGCTATTGAAAATCCGCTGCAACTTCACCCTCCCGTGAGCCCATTGCTTCACGATTTAGCTATATATATATATATATATATAGCACACCGTTGTGCACCATTGAGAATTCGTTGCAACTTCAACCTCCTGAGCCATTGCGAACATGATTCATCGATATCTAGAAAGAATACACTTGCATATCTGTCAAAAGAGGTGGATGACCTCATATGATAGGGTGTCACAACTTGCACCGCTACTTGCTCAGACGCCTTCCTCATGCTTGTTGAGTCATGGGCTGCTGACCCATGTTGAAAACACGAGCGACGAATGAAAAAAAGATATCCACTTGCCCCTATCCTTGCACAATGCCTTGCATCTTCTGTCTCAAACTCTACGAGCTCCCAATCTAACCCTAGCACCACCACCCACCTATCCCTAGCATCTTGCCACCTCACGACATGATCTCGTACCACATCCGATGCTTACTCCTAGCCCTGATGGCCGATGCCCCCACGTTCCATGGAAGATAAGGTATGTAACAATTGGATGCGACTGAGTATGATAAAGTTATAAACAAAATTACCATCGCAATACTTTAGTTAGATGACTGCCTTCTTAGATGAATAATGTCTTAGCCATAAATGGAGTGTTACTAGGGAAAAAGTTTAAAAAGTGTAACACACACAAACAATATTTGCAATTTTGGAATGAAGTTTTGAAATTTCTACCCCTTCGGGCCGCAATTTTCGTGCATTTTAGAATTTTTCTGTTTTTTATGAGGCAAAATTGGATCTATGGAATCCAAAGTTCTAGTTTTTGGTTTCATAGCATCAAAAGTTTGTAGTTCACTTCTATAGCATCCAAATCAGTTGTCCTTCCTAGGTAGAGCACTTCCGTTAGAACTCCTCTGTTTCCCTTTTTGTTTAACCGTTGAGAAGGACTCTCCCATCCTCGTTGGCGCCCCAATCATCCCTACCGCAGGCGGCGGCCACGCTGCATCCATCCATCAGTCACATGGTAGTCCCATCGCCAGCACGTGCCAGCCTTGCCTTAGTCCAACTGATTTCGGCACGTCCGATTGCTCGATAAGCCACACGCCCAATGGCCGCCGCACGGCCATACGTTGGGCGTTGGCCCGTTCATGCTCTGCATCAACATCCGCTCCATCCAAATCAAGTATGTTTATGGGCATGTTTCATTTTTGAACTTCACTTACTCGATCAAAAACGTTAACCATATCTATACGTCGATCTATATGCATATATATTAGCCTAGCTAGTACGTGAGATGAGTTCAAGGAATCATAATCAGGAAGAGAAGGACCATGGATACAAGAGGTATATCTTCTTCTTGTGTTTTCCTTCTTAACTGTCTGGTAACTATTAAATCATTTCTTTTGGCATATCATTGGAGGCACGAGTGGCACCAGTGGTAGGTTGGCTGCCGACAAAGAAGGAAGCAGCCAAGCAGATGAATGACAGAAGCCGTCGTCGGTGATGTACGACCACTGCTATAGAAGACAGGGTCGGGCACACAGCTAGGCTAGGACCACCAGTCCACCACCAAAAAATGGCAAGGCGGAGTCTATCGCTGTGCATGGTAGAACCTCCACGAACGATTGAATGAGCGACGGTGACAAGAACTTGTCTGCTCCTGGTGGGTCAGCTACCGTAAAAGAAAACAGAAAATAGGAGAGTTGGACGGAAGTGCTTGGGACAGTAACGGAAGAGAGATTTAAGTGCTATTGAAGTGATATAGGAACTTTCAATGCTAAAGAACCCAAAACCGAAACTTTGGATGCTGTAAAACTAATTTTGGCTTTTTATGAGTTTATTCAAATTTGATAATTTTATATTGAAATTTTAAAGATCTGACCCCCTAGAAATGTCCAAAACAAACTTGTATACCATCTACACCGACCCAATCCAACTAAAATCGCAATGAGTCACCCTACCACCTGAACATTATTTGGAGGGTAATTTTTACCTTATAGGTACAACTACTTGGAGGGCTCCAAAGTGAGTACTATTAATGGCAGGAGAGGCGAATTGTCAAATATATTCACGGGAAGAGGTAGTTGCAGAAGCAAATGAATGGAGAGGTAAAGGTGCATGATAGAAAATATCTACTGAAGACAACGCAAAAGAAGGTTGTATGGTAAGCTAGAGGAGGCAATGACGACGATGGAGCCTCACTGATTGGAGGAGGCAGAGTATAGGTGTGCAGAAAACCCTCTAGGTTGATCATTTTCTTGTATATGTATCTGTGGTATGGCCGTAAAGCGCTCGAGCATGCTCGCCATTTCTAGAACCGACAGCCAAAGATTAGGCGCATGTGGCTCGCCTTTGCCATATACCATGAGGCATGCGTCCATGCCACAAATTGTCACCAACTTGCTTGCCTTCTTCATCAAGCCCTTGAGCTGCTTCTTGAATGTCGCACGCTGTTGTGTGCCATTCAGAATCCTCACGAGCCATGGCTGTCATGATTCACCTCTAGCACGTCGTTGTGTGTTGCAACTTCACCCTTCCCGAGCCATGGCTATCATGGTTCAACGATATCTAGCACGCCGTTGTGCGCCATAGAGATTTCGCTACAACTTCAACCTCCCATGAGCCATGGTTATCACGACTTAGCGATATCAAACACGTCGCTGTGTGCCAATGAGAATCTATGGTATCTCTACCATTCCACGAGCCATCACTGTCAGGATTCATTGATATCTAGCAAGAAGACACATGCATATTGACGGTAAATTGTTGGATTGATGTGAGATCAAAGGATGGGAAGGGTGGCGGTTTTGTAGTGAAAGATCAAACCACAAAAATAAATGAGTTACAGAAAAAATATTTTACATATCCCAAGAATATAAAATGGATCAACACAAGTTAATACTTTCCTAATAGAATAGCTACTGTTAAAGTTTAACTATCTTGCATATCTGTCGACAGTGGTGGATGGCCCCATATGGTAGGGTGGTACAATTGGCATTGCTACTGGACCCCCTCCTCATACTTGTTGGGCCGTAGGCTGCTAACCTAGGTTGGAAGACGCGTGTGATGCATGAAGAAAAGATCCAATTGCCCCTATCCCTACACAACACATCATGTCTTCCATCTCTCAAACTCTACAAGCTCCCAATCCAACCCTAGGTCCACCACCCACCTATGCCTAGCATCGCCACCCGTTGCCACATCACGACATGATCTCGTACCACATTGGCTGCTTACTCCTAGCCCTGATAGACAACACCCCCATGTTCCATGGAAGATGAGGACTTTAACAAGTGGGCGCGACTGAGTATGATAAACTTATAAATAAAACTGCTACTGCAATACCTTGGCTAGATGTCTGCCTTCTTAGATGAATAATGTGTTAGCCATAAATGAAATGTTACTAGGAGCACACACAAACTTGCAATTTTGGAATAAAATTTTGAAATTTATGCCGCTTCTGGCCGCAATTTTCATGCATTTTAAAATTTCTGATTTTTATGACTATTCAATTTGAATAATCTTTGTTTTTAATTTTTAAATATCTGACCCCCCCTAGAAATATGCAAAACAAACTTGTATACCTTCTACACCCAGCCAATCAAGCTAAAGCCAAAATGCGTCACCCTACCATCTGAACATTGTTTGGAGGGTATACAATTTTATAACTTATAGGTACAACTACTTGGAGGGCTCCAAAGGGAGCAGTATTAATGATAGAGAGGTGAATTGCCAAATATAGCCACAGGAAGAGGAAGTTGTAGAAGCAAAGGAGAGGAGAGGTAAATGTGCATGACCGAAAGAATCTATTGAAGACGATGCAAAAGAAGGTTGTATGGTGAGCTAGAGGAGTCAGTGACGGCGATGGATCCTTACTGATTGGAGGAGGCAGAGTATAGCCGTGCAGGAAACCCTCTAGGTTGGTCATCTTCTTGTATATGTCTATCCGTGGTATGGCCTTAAAGCGCTCGAGCACGCTCGCCGCTTTTGGAACCGACGACCAAACCTCCATCACATGTGCCTCACTTTTGCCATATACCATGAGGCAAGCGTACATGCCACAAAGTGTTGCCGACTCACTTGCCTTCTTCATCAAGCCCTTGAGTCACTTCTTGAATGTCGTACGTTGTTTTGTGCCATTGAGAATCCTAGCAACTTCACCCTCTCGTGGCCATGGCTGTCATGATTCACCTCTAGCACGCTGTTGTTTGCAATTGAGAATCTATTGCAACTTCACCCTTCCCAAGCCATGGTTGTCACGATTCAACAATATCTAGTACGTCATTGCACGCCATTGAGAGTCTGTTGCAACTTTAACCTCCCATGAGCCAAGGCTATCATGATTTAGCAATATCTAGCACGTTGTTGCACGCCATTGAGATTCCACGGTAACTTCACCCTCCCGCGAGCCGTCACTATAATGATTCATTGATATCTAGCAAGAAGACACCTGCATATCGATGGTGAATTCTTAGATTGATGTGGGATCAAAGGATGGGAAGGGTGGCGGTTTTGCAGTGGATGAAAAAATCGCAAAAATAAACAAGTTATGAAAAAAATATTTTACGTATCCCGAGAATATAAAATGAATCAATGCAAGTTAATGCTTTCCTAATAAAATAGTTACTGTTAATGTTTAGCTATCTTGTATATCTGTCGACTAAGGTAGATGGCCCCATATGGTAGGGTGGTACAACTAGCACCGTTACTAGCTCAGACCCCCCTCCTCATTCTTGTTGGGTCATGGACTGTTAACCTTGAAAGAAGCTTATGATGAATGGAGAAAAGACTCAATTGCCCCTATCCCTAGTCAACACCTCATGTCTTTCATCTCTCAAACTCTACGAGCTCCCAATCCAACCCTAGCACCACCACCCACCAACGCCTAGCACGGCCACCTGATGCCACGTCACGGCATTATCCTGTACACATTTGTTGCTTACTCCTAGCCGTGACGGCCGACACCCTGAAGATCCATGTAAGATAAGGATTTTAACAAGTGGATTGAGTATGATAAACTTAGAAATAAAATTACCACTGTAACAACCTGGCTAGAAGAGTGCCTTCTTAGTCGAATAACATGTTAGCCATAAATGGAATGTTACTATTGGAAAAGGTTCAGAAAGTGTAGAGCCCACACAAACAATGTTTGCAATTTTCGGTCCCTCCCGGCAGCAATTTTCGTGAATACTAGATTTTTTTTATGAGTTTATTCAAATTTGATCAAACTTAAATAATTCTTTCGAAATTTCCAAGATCCAACCCCCTCCAGATGTTTTAAACAAAATTGTTTACCTCTACCAATGCGTTGCCCTGCCGTCACAATGAACATGTGCAAACACTATACGTGTGCGCTCCATGCTGATGGAAATGTTTATCTATATATTCTGGAAGTGAAATACTGAAATGAACCAAATCTGTCATTCTTTTGATCATTTCGTTACTGGCTCTGTATGCATAGATGCATATGCTTTGGCGTCTAACCACAAGTCCATGATGAAATGCCAGTCAGTTTTCTCATTTTCTAATTGTGCCTTTTCGGGTGTTCTCACATTAAGGGATCCGTCGGAACAGCAAAAAAAACCAAGGTTTTAAATAGCGGGCTAAGGCATTTAGCGGTTACCTCCTCTAAACAGCTAATAGCGGGCTAAATGGAGCTATAGCGACTAATAGCGGGCTAAATCAAGCTATAGCGGTTAGCAAAATCCTTCCTAAACAGTTATAGCGGGCTATAGCGGCAGCTGTAGCGGGAGATCTAGAACCTTGAAAAAAACACAGTAACTTGTAAATTGGCAGACTCTAAACTGTCAAACTTGAGTAAATGCTGAAGAGTGGGGTTTGTCAAATTCTGTGCAAAATTGTCAAAGTTGTTGGATAGCAAGGCAGGAAAGATTTGTTATGAACTTGTCAAATATGATGTCGCTTTGCTGATATTTGTTTACAATCAGGTTGAGAAGTTTGTTTGTTCTAATCTCACGTTATGGGATTGTACCTACTTCAAGGCAATGAGTAGTTAAAGAGTGCAAATCAGATGTTGCAAATGGAGCTAGTAATCTTCTGTGCCTACAGCCTTTAATTTGTGCCGGACTGTCTGTAGTTGCATATTGAAGGGGTCATATATGTACAATATGGGTATATTATCAGTTACAAACTTCGAGTTGGTGTGAATCACTTGTCTGGCATTTGATTGGAGCTATTGGGATCCTTCAGATAACTTGGATATGGCTGTAAATTGTAAAAGAATACAATCAGTTGGGCATACGGGTTCAAAGATTCTGATACTGATGCTGACAGAACACAAGAATTGCAGTCTGATGGTGCAATCTAGCAACAGAACGAGATAAGATAAAAACAAGAATCGGGCATCTCCATCTTAATCTTTTCCTGAATCTTGATGACATGATGAAGAAATTAAAGGGCTATAATTTTCACGGTTGCCAGAGCAACTCTTCCCTGTACCAGAAATTGCTATGCTGATGATGACAGTTTGTAGATAACCAGAAACAGCAACACATGGTTGGCGTCCAAGAAACCCTGCACTGCAAACCAGCTTCCTGCCGAGGAAAAGCTGAACGATGAACTTGACTGCTATGGCGTTTTCTGTCGAAAAATTTCCACCGCGCATTTGTTCTACGGGTTACAGCTACAATTCTATTGAGAATGTACTTCCAGATTCGGATCCCCGTGTCACAGTGGCGTTTGCTCAGCGGTTGTTGGGCAAGAACAGATACAGCCGTTGCTTTCGATGTTCTGATGGATCTGGAGTGAAAGTCTGCATGATTCCAAACTGAGCTGCCGTGTAAGAACTATGTTAGAGTTGCTTGTAGTCTTGTTTTATCATTTTGTGCTAATCTGACTGAAATTGAACACATCCAGCAAGTGTGTTTTTCATGTCTGTCTTTTGCTAGCTAGCAGCGGATAAAGTCTGGTGATTTTCCTGACCTAACTGGAATTACAAACGAGAGACATAATCTTGTTTCAACTCTCATTTTTATGTTTCCTGGAACTCAAATGCAAGATTCAGTTTGTTTGGCCTGAGGCTCCCATTGCTCTCCCATTCAGATTATAAGTGAAAGCCAAATTTGAATTTACAAACTTAATTTTGGAGTTGAATTTAGAGATTTTCATCGTAATTATTTCAGGTACTGTCCTTTAAATCACAAATAACACATCTACAGAAAATTTATAGATAAATTATTTTTTAAATATGAATATTCATATTTTACAGTTTATCTATTTAGACCAACGGATGAGACGCTGAAAGTCTTGCAATGTTAGCCATTTCTTTCCTTGGCCGCGTCCCTTTTTCACATTTCAACATGACTGATAAAACTCTCTAGCTCTAGCACCTGTAGCCGAACTGTCTGTTCGGCTGGCTGGCTAGCAGCCAGCCCAAACAGCTCTTAAGAAAATCTCACTCAACCCAGCCAACTCTTATAAAAAATATCATTCAGCCTAGCCAGCCAGCCGAACAAAGCTCTGGTCTTTTTCATGTGAAAGGTACGTAACGTGACAAATCACAAATGTGTGTGGCATGTGTTTGACTGACACAACCCACATTTTCCCGGACAACGCTACCAACGGCTGGTATCCATCGCCTTCCATTCCCCGGACAGTCTCAATCCTGGCCGTTGATTTCCGCCCCCACCAAACAGATGGATGGCGCACGCCCAGCCGCGAATCAGCCACCTCACCTGACATGTGGGCCCCACCAAATCTTCCCCCTTCTTCTTCCTCCTCCTCAGCCAGCCCCGGCGGCTTCGCTTCCCCAAATCCTTCATGTCCACCGCCTCCTCCGGCCAAAACCCTAGCGGAGGATTCCTATGGCTAGCTACGGCGTCGACACGCGCCCGGCCGCCGCAGCGGGCGGCGGCGGCGGCGGTGGTGCGGCGGCGGGGGAGGGGGCGCTGTCGTTCCTGTCGCGAGGGCTGAGGGAGGATCTGCGGCTGATACGGGCGCGGGCGGGGGAGCTGGAGACGTTCCTGAGCGCGCCGGTGCCGGAGCCGGAGCTGCTCGCGCGGCTGCGGCGGGCGTATTCCTCCTCCTCGTCGTCGTCGTCGTCGTCGACCACGCGGCTCGACCTGTCCGCCATCGGGAAGGCGTTCGGGACGGGGGGCGAGGTGGTGGGTAGAGGGAGGAGGGGAACGAGGTGGGGTTGGGAGGAGATGGAGGAGGAGTGGGAGCCCATACGGATGGTGAAGGCGCGGCTCAGGGAGATGGAGCGGAGGAGGCAGTGGCAGACATCCGACATGCTACACAAGGTCAAGCTCAGCTTGGTGAGGTTCCCATTCCTTGAGAATTTACTACTGAACCAACGTTTCCTCATCTGAGTTAATTAATCTCTGATGCATAATCTAATATACAACTCCAATTGAGTGGGATGATGAAATGAAACGAGTTGAGATTTCGTGCTTCCTGGAGACTTTAGTTGAACCTTTGTTTCTCGTGTGAGTTACCCTCTGGAAGCACTGCATCACCAAATCCCAATACAACTCAAATTCAGTAGGTTGATGAAATGAATGATGGATATGGTTTGATTCACTAGTGGTCCGGGATTCCACATCGAGTTCCATTGTTACAGTTTGAGAGAAAAAATACTGGCCGATAAAGTTCAATTGGACTGTCAACTGAATGTGCAATTTAACGTGTGACGGGCTTGTGAAGTATGGAATGATGCATCTTCTAGTTTAGCTATTATGTTTCATAGTGTACTTTTGGAGTTTTAGGTTTGAAAAGTGAGGTTTACAAACCTCAACATGATACCCAATTGGATCTCACCAGCAACTCTCCAATATTTTTCCCCATCATATCTTACAAAGGTCTCTGTGAAAGAAATTAGACTGCAAGGGTGCTAGTCTTAGGCATATTAGAGATACTGTCTCACAGTTTTAAACTTTTCTGAGATTATGAAATTCAAACTGCAAACTTCCGTTCCAAGAGTGTCAAGTAAGTCTTAGGCATGCAAAATGAGCTGCTGGAGAAATTTCATACTGCTGTTCCATGCCTTGCCATTTTTTAGCTTATCTGGCGGTTGATGAATCATGAAATTCAAACTACAAATTTAGGTTTCAAAATATCTGAAGCTATATTTGTAGCTAATGTGGTGTGAGTGACTGAGTGGAATTAGAATTTCTTTATTATTCCTTGCTTCTAGATGCACAGATCTTAATTAGGCTTGTTCTTTACATGCTATAGCCTTCTCTAGTAGTAATCCACTGATTGAACACATATAATCCCACAAAATTGATGTGCCATTCTGTTTTTTCATTGCAGAAATCAATGAGCTTTGTACCAGAAGCATCTGAGGTAGTAATCTTCATATCCTTTTGCACTGTGCATTCAAGCATGACCATCTTGCACATATACTGGTGTTTCTTTGTCAGTGTCAAGGAATGTTCTCCCTGTACAAATGCCATGTAAATTTGTAATACTAACTATTGCAAGGGGTTTTTCAAATATGAAGGAGATAATTTCGCGAAGTTTTGCTTTCACTTCAGTTCTCATGCTACTAATTTTGAATGGGTAGAGTTTTGTTTGTTTCCAGAACAAACATCATATTATGATTGTTTTGTATATTGCTTTTTGGATATATTTGTCTCATATTATCTATTTATCTATTAAATATTTTATCAAATAAACTTGACTATTTTACCTTGTGATTGAAATCTTCATGAAAGAGATTAAACATTCTATCTTGTGAACTTGGGAACGTGGTTTATCAGTATTGATGTATTGATAACATTCTCTGCTTTATACATCGCTTTAATTAATACATTGTAATGCAGGAAGTTCCACCGCTAGATCTAGGTGAACTCTTGGCATATTTCCTAAAGCAATCTGTGCCATTATTTGACCAACTTGGTATAAAAAGAGGTATGACATTTGACTTTATTTTCTATTGCATTGATGGTCTTATAGTTTTTTTATATTTTGAATTATTGAGCTTGTGTTGAGGTGTTTTTTATTTGTGATATGGTATAGATGTGTGCGATAAGCTGGTGGAATCTTTATGCAGCAAGCGCAAGGACCAACTTGCATATAGTTCATTCACAGCAAGCGAACCATCTGCATTCAGTAATGACAATGCTGGTGATGAACTTGACCTAAGAATAGCTAGTGTCTTACAAAGTACAGGACACAATTATGAAGGTGGATTTTGGAATGATGGGCATAAATATGAGACAGCTGACAAGAGGCATGTTGCAATAGTCACCACTGCTAGTCTTCCCTGGATGACTGGAACAGCTGTAAATCCTTTATTTCGAGCTGCCTACTTGGCTAAATCCTCCAAACAAGATGTAACCTTGGTGGTCCCTTGGCTTTGCAAGTCAGATCAAGAACTTGTGTATCCCAATAACATGACATTTGGTTCTCCGGAAGAACAAGAAGATTATATGAGGAATTGGCTGGAGGAAAGGGTTGGTTTCAAGACAGACTTCAAAATATCATTCTATCCTGGAAAGGTGAGGGTTATCTTTTGAGAACAATTGAGATCAACATTGCAACATTGTGTTCATTAGTTGTCTAACTCTAATCCGAACTGTTTGCAAAATGTAGTTTCAAAAAGAACGAAGAAGCATAATTCCTGCCGGGGACACTTCACAATTTATACCATCAAAGGAAGCTGACATTGCTATTTTGGAAGAGCCTGAGCACCTGAACTGGTACCATCATGGGAAACGTTGGACTGATAAATTTAATCATGTTGTTGGTGTTGTGCATACAAATTATTTGGAGTACATTAAGAGGGAGAAGAATGGTGCTATTCAAGCCTTTTTTGTGAAGCACATCAACAACTTGGTTGCCAGAGCTTATTGCCATAAGGTAAACAATTAAGTAGAGTACTATGACTACTGCATCACAGCAATGTTCAAGTGTGGCAATGTGATGTTTTTTATCATTTGGATAAGCGCATAAGTATTAAAAAAGTATGTGATTAAGTTGATTTTCCCTAATGAACTTATGGTTGGTAAAATGTAGGTTTTGCGACTGTCAGGAGCTACACAAGATCTCCCTAAGTCCATGATCTGCAATGTACATGGAGTCAATCCCAAGTTTCTCGAGGTTGGAGAGAGAATTGCAGCAGAGAATGAGTCTGGTCAGCAGTCTTTCTCCAAAGGAGCTTATTTTCTAGGGAAGATGGTCTGGGCCAAAGGTTACAGAGAATTGATAGATTTGTTTGCAAAACACAAGAATGATTTGGAAGGCTTCAAGTTGGACATCTATGGAAATGGTGAAGACTCACATGAGGTGCAATCAGCTGCCAAGAAATTAAACCTAAACCTGAACTTCCATAAAGGCCGGGATCATGCAGATGATTCTCTTCATGGGTATAGACCAGAGCTGCTCAACTGCCTGACATCTTCCTACATCTGCAATATCATTGATTTAAATGTTTGTCCTGTTCTTTTTCTTTCAGGTACAAGGTTTTCATAAACCCAAGCATTAGTGATGTCCTCTGCACCGCGACTGCTGAGGCATTAGCAATGGGTAAGTTTGTTGTCTGTGCAGACCACCCATCAAACGATTTCTTCAGGTCATTCCCAAACTGTTTGACATACAAAACATCCGAGGACTTCGTCGAAAAAGTGAAGGAAGCAATGGCCCGTGATCCACAACCCCTCACACCCGAGCAGAGGTACAATTTATCCTGGGAAGCCGCAACACAAAGATTCATGGAGCACTCTGAGCTGGACAAGGTTCTGAACAGCAGCAGGGACAGCACCAGCACCAGTGAATGTGGTAAATGTGGAGACAGCAAGATGAAAAAATCAGCCTCATTGCCAAACATGTCAGACATGGTAGATGGTGGGCTGGCATTCGCCCACTACTGCTTCACGGGCAGTGAGCTCCTCAGGCTGTCAACTGGAGCAATACCGGGCACCCTCAATTACAACAAGCAGCATAGCTCGGACCTCAACCTCTTGCCGCCTCAGGTACAGAACCCCATATATGGCTGGTAAGATATACTATACGTAGTTGTAATACTTCTCTTAGCACATACTAAATAGATAGCTCTGTAATTTGTTTGTAACACTAGTGTTCATTTTTCTTTTATTTTTCTCCCTATGCCAAAGGCAATCTTGTTCATTATTTATTATACAAACTACTACAGACTACTTGTAGTGTTAGATAGAAGTGCCATTTTCACTGGCCTTCATATCCATATTAAGCAGGGTTGTTCAAATTTCAGAGCTTGAGTAGTGTCACCGGCATTTATCAAACATGCATGCGAATATATCTCTGTCAGATACCATACATCTATTTGCATGCCAAAGTTGGCTGATGGTTGTTGCTGTTTGGTATTACAAGCCCACGCCATGTCCTTGTGCTTGCACAAGAGTAGTCCATCCATCCATGGTAGTGCTGTGCGTGCGCTTGCTCCTTGCATGCGTGCACCACAATAGTGGTGGCACTGTCGCACTCATGAACTACTGCTGCTGCTTTTCTAGGTTCTACCTTTCCTTTCTATCCATTCATCTATCTACTTGTATATACCATCATTGAGCTTGCAATACATGTATGTAAATTTGTCTGGTCTACAATACATATGTACAGAAGCACACAGTTGTACATGCTACCACTTGTATAGTTTGCAAGTATAGGAATAGAGGTAGTATAGGGAGAGGCCAATGCTATGCCATGTCATCCTTGTCCAGCACAGCAATCAGCATGTGTTGGGTGGGCCACAATGGCAGGTTTATGTCTCTCCCTGCCATTGCCAGCCTCAGCAGCTAGTAGTAGCAGTAGGAGTAGCACTGCAATGGTCGTCGTGTTGATGTGGTCGTCGTGTTGATGTGCGAGGCGATTCGTTGCAGTGCCTGCCTGCTGCCGCTCTATGTGGATGAGGACCATGTGCAGCTTGTGCTCTGCACTGATGCAGCGCAGTTTCATCCATTTTATTGCATTTTATTATCTCATGTGTGCTCTCTGCACCTCCCTGCTGGTGGTAGGGTTCTCTCTGATCCCATCGCATTACTAGCTTAGCACTATGATTAAGAATGCTAATGTTTTAGCACTATGATTAAAGAGTGCTAATGTCTATTCTGGCCCTGTAATTAAAGGGTCAGTAGCCAGTACACTCCTATATTATTCCCAGTTTCTTCTGCAACAATGAGTGAACAAGTTTCACTGCTGCTGCTGTGTATACATGTTGTATTGGTCTCTTGTCCACTTGTTTCCTCTGCATCCCGTCAATTTTTACACCACTGTTGACTGCTCGATCTCTACATGTCTGAAGAAGAGTTTTATTCAGTAGTGGAGTTGCATGTTTGATCGTACCATGTTGGTGAGTGAGTGGTGAGGACGACGGGTCATTAATTCATGATCTAGCTCATGATAGATAAGGCAGCTATATGGTATGGAGGAGCAGTCGTAATAATAAGTAGTTCCACCGGCCAATGGGGTGAAGAAGAGATGATGATGGGATGCGACGTTGTGTTTATCTTCTCTTCTCTTCCAGCGGCGTTGCTGGCTTTTTACACCCACGGACTAGCATTGCCTTCTTTTCACCGAAGCTGGCAAGCCATTGCATTCCTTTGTGGCCAGTCTGGAACCCAGGAGAGAATATATTTCAATAAAAATTCAATTGTTCTATGTATGATTTTTTTTGCGAAAAAATATGTAAAATTATTCTGTACTGTGTTTATCCTCTCTAGTTTTCACTTCTTGAGCCGGCATTGCTGGCTTTTTACACCCACGGGCTAACATTATCCCTTCTCACCAAGGCCGGTAAATTTTGTCCGGGAGACATGAGATTTATAGCCAGTTTGGAACCCATGAGAGAATATTTGAGTTCAAATTTAATTATTCTATGTAAATTTTCTGCAAAGATCATGTAAAATTATTTTATTTTGATTCTTTAAGTTTGAATCCACCATCTGAAACTGAAGATTGCTTATCTAGTACTCCCTCCATCCCATAATATAAGAACTATTGCCGTTTTGGAAAATAATAAGAATTTATTACAATATCTACAATACCCCTCATAATAGGTATAACCTACTGATTTTTCAATTGATATATGGAATTATAGATGACACATTCTATAATTTAAAGGATTGAAATATAGATATCAGAGGTCTGCATGGAAACGTACAATTTTTTATGGAAGGTCTAACTGTATTAATAATATATGTGTGGGCCATCAATTGATTGTTTGAAAGTTAAAAGTTCTTATATTATGGGACAAACCCAAAAGTCAAAAGTTCTTATATTATGGAACGGAGGGAGTATAATTCAGCTATGTTACAGACAAATCAGGTACCGAAAAAAGGGAAACGATAGGATGTATAGAAAGGGAATGGGACTTGAGAATTTAGTTGGTACCAACTGTGCCCTCCTCATCCTGCTGCCTTTCTTGCCAACCATTGTTAGGGCTTTAATCGGTAGAGGGAGGGAGTAGAACAAAGGCCAGCATCCCATCTTGGGGGCACATGGATCCCTCATACCAATCAACTGTATAGGCTGGAGTACTTTCTTTTTATCCACCATTTTTTTTTTTACCCTTCCTGCTGCTAAGTTGAAAAGCCCTACCCTTCCATCACAAACAATAAGTTTCATACAACTTGTTTATAATGTGAAATCAACAATGGAGGAGAGTGTTTGGTTAAAAACCACTGGAAGGCTCTGAGAAAAGATAATGAAAAAAAAGCGTTTACATATGTGGCATCTGCAAAGGTGATAAGCACTCCAAATAAGGTCCTCCTCAGCTAGCAATATTTGTCCTCATTAAGCGTACGGCTGATTGGAACAACACATGAATTGTTTTCCGACAACTCTTGCATGAAATGAATGGATTGATTCCTTCAGATTCCGATGAAAATTCTCTGATATTCCTTCGATGTTATCTAGTAGTCAAATAATCACAACAGTCTATAGTTATTAGACTCTTGATGAAATGTCCGTAGTGTGATAATTGCATGCATCCCACTTGGCTCCCACAAACCATACTAGTATTTAGATTGCAAATGCTACACCGTTAGTACTAGCCAAATCATTGTTAAGAAAAGAGAGATGAGCTAGGGCCTACGGGGACCCAACTTCACTGGTGTCACAGCTGATCCATCTGTGCCCCTTTGCTGAGGCCAATATCACCATCAGATTTTGGTTGGGGCAAAGCAAAGCAGCCTTCATTTTCTTTAAGAGAAAAAAAAATAAAACAATTGCTAGCTTGCCCCTCTCTCCACATCTCTGTAGGGTTTGTATCATTTGCAAGAGGCCAAGGTCAAGATTCTCATACAGATCATGTCTTGTAGTGAGTGGGTTGGTGCCTAGCCAATTCAACATCTCCCTTTCCTCTTGCATTCCCTCTTGTCCAGGGTACCCAACAGCTCATCTACATTCTGTATACGCTGTTCCCTGTACTGCTTGTCTCACTCTCATCATGTTTTATGGACCAGCCATAAATAACAATTTCCCTAGATATTGTGTAGTTAGTTTACTTTAAACGTATGATGGTGTGTTTTTTTGGCTGTGTGCATCCTAGTTATGCAGAGGCCGGAAATGTTCTCAGTGCAGTTGTATCACCTTGATGTAATCGACTGAGTGCAATAAAAACTTCCTTTATCAATAAAAAAATTGTGTAGTTAGTTTATTCTTATATGTATCTTTTAAATTTCCCTACAAGAATGAGGTTAACTGAGCCAAATTCAACTCACATGAGGTGTGGTTAAACTTCTAGAAAATATTCAGGTGGCAAAAAAAAAAAACCAGAGGATGTGGGTTTATAGTACGCAAGACTCCACTTGTGAGTTAGGATTAGTTTTCTTGGATTATTAAGCATTCGCCTATCTTGGATTGGATTAGGTCATCTATTATTAAACAAAAGAAAATGACACGTGTTCAATGATAGATACTCCTACTTGTTTTATTTTGTGACTTTCAGGCTAACAGTGGGAACTCATTCTTTAAGCGTTTTGAATAGTTATGTTCTTGTCTGCCCACAAGCTTTTTAGGTTTCTGGCTGAGGAGAAAAAACAATCTTTTGGTTCAATGTTTTGAACATCTTTCACATTTGTTGGACTGGTCAAGAACTCAGCGCTTTATATCCAAATCTCTAGCATGACACTTGAAAGGGATATTTCTTTTAGTTTATGAGTCTATCTTGAACAAAATGTCCTCACATTTTCCCATGAGTTACTTTCGCAAATATTGTACTAATATAAATTTGATCTCGAAACTGCCCAGTTGTTACAAGGAAAACATCTTTCAACAGCCAAGACCAAACCCTTTTCCCGAAAGACAAGAAGATCAAACGACAAAGATCTCATCTAGCAAAAAGCTTGACACATGTTTACACTGAAAATTTTCATCAGCATTAACTGACAAGTAGGTCACTAAAGATTTAAAAGCCCATTTGTCAGTTATTGTTTGTTAAGCAGACTTATCTTACCCACATGAGCCAACTAATCTGACTGTCAGAGAAAGAAAAAGTGAGAGAAGTTAACAATGAATATTTTAGTTTTAAACAATTACAAACATCCATTTCAGCTAAAACAACTTTATTGGAAAAGGTTTCAATTAAGCAAAGACAGCAGCCTCTGCCATCTGAATGGTTTACTTTGCCTTTTCCTCCATCTCCTTTATGAAAAACAATACTATATATTTGTTAAATTGAAAACTACCCTACCACCCCCTCAAAAGCATACACGACCGCATAATTTGTACTCCATGGCCTCCTTTTGAAGGTCCATATTGGCATCATTGTAAACGTTCCTAAATGTTAAGGGTTGGTTTGAATACAATCATAAAGTAACCAAATTGTTATGAGTTTTGGGGGAACATTCCGATTGCTGCATGTTTTCTATGTTATCCGGGTTGTCTTGTTTGAAAGAACTTGTTTTTGTGGATGTATAAAGCTTTGCAAAAAGTTATAACAAGGGTAGCATCAGAACAAAACATTTAGGAGTTTCCCACAAATTTACAGAAAGTTAAAGAAGTAAATTAGTTAAATACATTTGATGCATGTTGAATCTATTTTTTTTAAGTAGATATTCTTGTTTGATTCAATATAAGAGTGAACAACAATAACAGGTCAGACTCGTGCAGTTAAATGAGAAAGGTAAATTAAGTTGCCAAAATGTAAGAATGTGGCGATTCAAATGATTATTCGAGTACTTAGAAAACACAAATATATTATAAAGAAGGTAAAATTTACTACAGGACACTCTTACTTTACGATATTAGCTGTAGGACACGTAAGCGGTGAAGTTTTGGGGAAGGCAGCCCTAAAATATGAATATTTCCCGGTAGACACTGGACACATTATTTTATTTATTTTTGGTTAAACTGGAGAGAGAAAATATGTAAATGATAAAAATGCCTTTAGACCCACATGTCATCTCTTCTTCTATCACATCCTCTCCCATTCCCAGTCCCCGGCAGTGGAGTGATGGCAATGGCGGTGGCGCTCGTGGTCGGATCCAGCTCCTCGGCGATGGAGCAATGGCAACGGCGGTGGCGCCCGCGACCGGATCCGACTCGCCGACAACCGTTCATCAATATTTTTTAAAAAAATCTCCCAAAAAATCATTTATTCTGGTTCCACTGGAATAGTACTCACACACAACGCAACAAACGTTATTAACATGTAATTAATTAAGCATTTACTATTTTAAATTTAAAGTGGACTAATTTGATTTTTAAACAACTTTTGTGTAGATTTTTTTAAAAAAACACACCGTTTAGCACCGTTAAATTAAAAAATGTACCGTGCACATGAAAAAATAGGTAGAACTCACTGTTTTTATAGCCCAAACAACACGTTCGAACGGGAACTTAGTACTCCAGTAATTGGCATAAAATTATTTTCATCTATAGGACATCAACACTTTAGAACACAGAAGGACCACGCGGAATTAAAGAAGGGGCATAATTGTCTATTTTATTTTTGAATTTTCATCACATTATAAAACATGTGATAACTTTGATAAGTTTACCATCATCTACCGCATCCATCTACAAATGTACTTATAAGTATTCCAGGCTATATGTCAGCACAAATTTGTTTTGGGTATATAACCAAGAATCGTTATAACGAGTACCTGAATAATTTTGTGATATCTATTCGAGCATGCATACAAATTATTTAATAAGTTAGCTATTATAAAGTTTAAAATATAAATTAAAAATAGTATTCTAAACAGTTCATATTGCCTTTTTTTATTTGATGTTAGCTATTTCAAAAACATCAAATATTTTCATCCGGGGAGTACATACAACTCGACCCCTCTAGTGAATATTTGTCGAATTATGTCATAGGATTCCCCATTTTGCCCCTGGTGGATGGAATGATGGCTGTCTCGGGAGCTGTAAAGGCAGCAGAGAGAAATAAATAAATAAAGAGAAGCAAAAATAAACAAAGACAGTGTAAACCAAAGAAAGCAGCAAAGCCAAGCCAGACAGAAGAAGAGACGAAAATCACAATCCTCAACACTCTCACACCGCGAAGTGACAACTGAGAGAGAAAGAAGAAGAAGAAGAAGAAGAAGAAGAAGAAGAAGAAGAAGAGCAGCCCATCCGGCGATCTCATCTCCGGCGAGAGCTCATCGCCGTCGTCGTCGTCGTTTGCTTGCGACCAAAGCCGGCGGCTTTTTCAGTTTCCACGGTGCTGTGCGAGATTTTCTGTTTTCCCCTGATCCCGCAACCGTCGTGGCGTGATGGCTGCCGGTGCGGCGGCGGCGGCGAGGAGAGGGGGCGGGGGTCTCCGGCGGGCGAAGCAGGCCGGCCGCGCCAGCTGCCGCGGCGCCTAGACCACGAGCGTGTGCGTGCGTCCCTGGTGTGTGCTGCTTCTTCGTCTTCGTGCGCGGCCGGTGGTCTCCGCCGGAGCTAGGGTTTTAGCCGGGTTTCCATCGGCGGCGGCGGCTGTGGGGATGGCGGTCGGGGAGGCTCTAAGGCGGCTGTGTGAGGAGGTCGGGTGGTCGTACGCCGTCTTCTGGAAGGCCATCGGCGCCGCCGACCCCGTGTAAGCATTCTCCCGTCGTCCTCCACTGCAAATCCATCTCCAAAAAAATCTGGTTTTTTTTTAATTTCATCCTGCAGCTCGATACTCTCAAATGTTCCATCCTTTTTGGTGCTTCTTTGTGAAAATTGTGTTTTCCCTGGTTTTGTTCAGTCGCAGGATGAATTTTCTGGAGAAAATTTCACGATACTGCTAGTTCTGCTCATCATTTTTTTTTACCATGAGAGTATTTAAAGTAAATTTAGGATTTCTACGGTTCATTACTAGCAAAGAACGTTGCAAAACAGAGTTGATATACTCCTACTTAGCAGTAAGAAAAAAAAAAAGCTTGAAGTTGTTGGTTTTGGTTTATCTGGAATTATTGGTCTTAATTTGTCTTGTTCATGCAGTACTTGATCTTTAGTGACATTTCTTTGTGCATTTCTTCATGGGACATGTGCAGGCATTTGGTGTGGGAGGACGGCTACTGTGGCCACATATCATGTCCTGCTGGATCTGAGGATTCTGAAGCTCTGTCTACCGACGTCGCCTGTGCTGCTGCTACTGCTTCTGCTGACACCGTGACCATATGCTCCCTCGTCAAGAAGGTCATGGCGTCGCAGGTTCATGTCGTAGGAGAAGGGTAATCCTCTTTTTTTTTTCTTTCATTTTCTTTTCTCATTTGGTCAGATGCAGTTTTATATTTGTGATTTGGCAGGACCGTTGGTCGTGCTGCTTTTACTGGCAACCATCAATGGATCATCCATGGTACTGCCAATGATCACGGGCTTCCTTCCGAGGTAGCACCTCGCTTTCTTGTGTAACGGTATAAATGCAAACAAATTTCAGTTTTGTCTGGTTCAATTTTGCTGGGGGCATCATTTAAAGCTTCAAGGCAGGGAATTTATGTATAAAGCCTTGTGGGGGAGCTTTCCTCTTAACTTTTGGCATTTAGTGAGCTTCTTCGATTTCTGTTTTGACGAGTCTATCATTCATCCAACAAATGTTCGCTGGGCTGGGAAGTGCAACTAGTAGTAAATGCTCAAACTTGGAGTCTTGGACATGTTTACATTCCCGACCTTTGCCTTACGGCACAAAGCCAATGCTTTCTTTACTAAATAAAAAAGAGAGGGTGATGAGGTAAATGCCCAGCCTTGGACCTGTTGTATGGAGTTCAGGTTAATATAATGACATTAGTATGATTAATCTTTCAGTAGACCTTAAATGATACTTGCATGATGATCTTCCACATGACTATATCTCACTTGGCTCGTGTATTTTAATTATTCTGTTTTGGAGATCTTATCCAATTGTTTCACCATTGTAGGTTGCTGCTGAGATGATTAATCAGTTCAAACTTGGCATTCAGGTGAGTAGAAATGAACATTGTGAATGACATATATTTATTGATTGTCTGCTTCTAGAACTCATTGATTTTCCCAATGCAGACTATAGCGATTATTCCCGTTCTACCACGCGGTGTGCTACAGTTGGGATCTACTGGTGTGGTATGGAATACAAGCTCAAATTATATGCTATGTAACATGTGTAACACACGTAGAATCATGCTGCCAAATGACGATATGAATTGTAGAGTAAAAAGTATTTTATATGCTTTCTATCAGCGACCTTTTGTTATTGCATGACCTATGAGATACCACCAGTCAGTCAATCAAGTTGTTGCGTGTGGTCCATTGTCTTTTTTTTTAAAAAAAAATACAATCATTACTCAGGGATCCAGATAGAATATACTCCTGCAGTCCTGCATTGGATAATAGTGGGAGTAGTAAAGAACAATGCTTCATGGACAAATGAGCAAGCTGGGAGTTCAACTTCCCTTATCTAAAACATGGCTAAATGAGTACATGCCATTTTAGAAGATTAAAATTTTGTTACACGACACTGTAAAACATGAATTTTTTATCACACCATATAATATGGTGACCTATTTTTCTTGCTACTTAAGTTCAGAACGTGCTGGTGCCAATTCACGGCTGCTTTCAGTAACAATTATTGCTTCCAGTGAATATCAAAGCAGGATTGTTTACAGTCCCCTAGACAGGTATGGGTCGTCCATTGCTTTGGACATAATGGATCAGATTAGATCATACTACACCTGTTTGCATGGCTAGTAGCAAGCATTTGTGCTAGTAAAAGTTTACCCATGTTATTCAGTGATATAAGTAGAATGTCCTGTTTTGCATGGAATCTCAATCAGCCTTGGTATGTGATCAATATTTCTCTAATGTACTCACTACTAAAGAATTACTGTGGTACGAGACACTGGGATCTTGAAAAGGTGGTGTCAATGTGTTTATTTTGAAGTTTTATGATTATCAATGGGGTTTCATTAGCAATACCATATATCCCATGTAGTTTAGTTAATAACAGCCTAGTTTTTTTTGGCAGGTTATGGAAAACAAAAGTTTCATGACACATGCAAGAAAGTTGTGCTCTCAGTTGAACAACCGATCAAGTATGGCCGTATCTTCAGTTAAAAATGCTTCGAGTCAGCAGGGTCGTTCACGCCCTTTGCATGGTGCCTCAAATGTTAAACCTACAGAGAATTGCTCAAAGGGTTTTAGTCAGTTTCCAATGACTAGTGAACAATACAAACATCTTGATACAATGGCTGTGTCAGTTAGCACTTCACTGGATGCATGCATGAATGCATCTTCGCTTAAGATTGAGCAAGTGAATGGTCATGCTGTCAGAGAGCACGTTGTCTTTTCCAAGCCTGATGTGAGGTTCATACAACAAGCTTATCGTGAGAGCCAACATGGAAGTAACACACAGAATACTGGTATGAGCTCAGATTTGATCACATCAAGCTTGACATCAGTACAAAAGAAATCACTGTTGATGAACAACATTGGCCAACTAGAATTTGGTGACAGTGCAGATACACCAGCAGATTTACATAGAAATGTTCTGTTGAAACCACTTGTATACCTTGACCCCTTTATTCATGAAAACCGAAATATAAATATATCTCGCGGAATGGCTGAGGCATCCAATGGCATAAATGATCATGGGAATTTTGATTTCCTTGCAGGAGGTGCCAGAGTTGTCAGAGCTAACTTTTGTACCAGTGCAACAAGTCAAGTATCAAACAGAAGCAATTCTGTTTCAGGAATGTTGCTGCATAGACAACCTCTAGTGTCTTACGAATTATCCCAACCTTCTGAATATTCCATGAAAATAGGGAACCTTGAAAGAGAGTCATCTCACATTCCTTCTGTTCTATCTTCTGAATCTGATGTTCAGATTTCTAATGGTTTGAACACAGGCGTTTCACAAGAGAATCAACCAAATGTGTCAAAACATTTCTGCCAGGACCAAAAGATTAATAGAGTAAATGATCTAAGTGCTACTTTGAGCACAGAAAGAACGAACACAATGCATGGATGCAAGCCACCAGGCTTGTCAGTTGAGAAAGTCTCGCCGCTATTTGTGGAGCAGAGTGTAGAGAATGATTTGTTTGATATACTTGGGCCTCAGTTTCATCACTTGTGCCACAATGTTGGTGCTGATTTGGTCCCTTGGACTGATTCAAAATCACAGAGTTCAGATAGAGATGTGCCTGAATCCTTGATTCATGTTGATTCCTCTCTGTTAACCAGTTCACGAGACAATGATCTCTATTCTGGGATCTTCTCATTAACTGATACTGACCAACTGTTGGATGCTGTCATCTCAAATGTTAATCTGGCTGGTAAGCAGAATTCTGATGATAGCGCTTCTTGCAAGACTTCATTGACGGACATTCCTAGCAGTTGTTTTCCTAGTTTAAAAGATATGAAGCAATGTGGGTCCTCTGGCATTCCCTCAGGGCTAATAAAGCACGAGTCTGCACAGTTTATTAAACAACCATGCACTGATAGCGCCGAGGATGGGTGCCTATCCCAGAATAATGGAATGCACAAATCTCAGATACGTCTTTGGATTGAGAGTGGTCAGAACATGAAATGTGAAAGTACATCAGCTTCTAACAGCAAAGGTCTTGATACACCAAGCAAGGCAAACCGAAAGAGATCTCGGCCTGGAGAGAGTCCTAGGCCAAGGCCAAAGGATCGGCAGCTGATACAAGATCGTATAAAAGAGCTCCGAGAAATGGTGCCTAATGGGGCTAAGGTATAGTCTAATCAATCTTGCTGATTTTAAATAACTAGTCATGGTAATTTGCACTTTAGATTACAGATCTGAACTTTAGAGCAATTTTTACAACGTTGATGCGTCAAGTGTGATCACATTTGTTTCAACAGTGTAGCATCGATGCCTTGCTGGAGAAGACCGTTAAGCACATGCTTTTCTTGCAAAGTGTGACGAAGCATGCAGATAAGCTTAAGGATTCTACTGAATCCAAGGTATGCACATTCTTATTTGTTTTATCGTCTTATTATAGCATAGATGAAGGTGCAAATTTATGTAATTCTTGTAGTTGGAAAAAATCTACTAGTACTTACCTTGTTGATTATTCAAGCAGATTCTTGGCAGTGAGAATGGTCCCGTTTGGAAAGACTATTTTGAAGGTGGTGCAACCTGGGCATTTGATGTTGGCTCTCAGTCTATGACATGTCCTATCATTGTTGAAGATCTTGACCGACCACGTCAAATGCTTGTTGAGGTAATGGTCTTTGTAATTGAATGTTTCTCCTGTAATTACACACATTGGCATGTAATTGTGGTTCAGATGTGTTGACATGGGTGCCTCTGCAGATGATTTGTGAGGACAGAGGTATCTTCTTGGAGATAGCTGACTTCATCAAAGGGCTTGGATTGACCATCCTAAGAGGTGCAATGGAAGCGCGTAAAAGTAAAATCTGGGCACGGTTTACTGTTGAGGTAAGTCTTTAGCATGATATTCTGTTGGTTGAAAATCCAAAGTAACAAGAAGATTCATCGCTAGCACTATGAAGAAGTGCTAATGGTCCCTTTGTACTGAAACTGAATGGATTTCTAGTGCTTGTCATCTCTGCTGGCCTTTTAGCATTCTTCTTGCAGATTTCAGTCAACAAAGAACACTGAATGAACATGTTCGTGCAGGCAAACAGGGACGTGACCAGAATGGAGATCTTTCTCTCACTTGTGCGCTTATTGGAACCCAACTCTGACAGCAGTGGTGCAGCAGACAATGCTAACAATGTGAACATGCCTTTTGGCTTGGTGCACCAACCTGTTATCCCGGCGACAGGTCGGATCCAGTGACAATTGACAAGTAGAGCAAGTTAATCATCATCTTCATGAAGACATCAAGTGCTAAGAGCAGGAATTCGGTTCGTTTCCTGCCATGACTAGCATTGCCAATTTGCTGGTGCACCACCTGCTTTCATGTGACTCCTTTGCTGTGAAAATATGCCATCTTTGCTGCGAGCCATCTGATCGACTGATCCCAAAGCCTTACAGCTAAACATGAGATGCATCAGAGACGGGGACTGTTGATTCACCGAATGTTCATTAGGCAGTGTTTAGTCTGTATAATCTCAGTTTTTTTGTTCTTAGTTCTATCTTTGACATATATTAGTGGATTCTGTACTGTTATCCTTTATGGAAATTCTTGTGTTGGTTTGTTAACATTGAGAATCGTAAAGCCTTTTTATAAGTTCTGGTAGTAAGAACCAGGACTGTCAACATGTGATTCAGTGGTTGCTTACGTTCCATGATTTCTGAAAAGCTATAGTACATGCTAGTTGCTACTTGCTAGTCTATACAAGTCTGAAACATCATTTCAATCAAATTCCTGTGGCATTACTGCGATCTGCTCTCCTACTGTTACTTCTATGATACTCCCTTTCTTTATGTCTTTGAGACTATTCTCTTTTCAGATAATAATAAGAACATAACTCCTGGCTTCTGCATTAATGTGTCTTATGATCTCCAGAATATACACAAAGCCATGAGAAACTTTGAAATGATGGTTTCCTCCAGCTCTTCCTGCACCAAAATCTTCCTGTCTACTTTTACTTACACTTGGCATCCTGGTTTATCAGCAAAAGGCTTGACATTCTGGTTTATCAGCAAAAGGTTACATACTGATATATATTACCTAAATCGATGATTGAATCAGTATCTTCTGCCATGTCATGCTCATGCAGCACAAATGATTTTTCTTAAGGAAATTAACAAGGTTTATATGCCAGACACTTCATCATTCTCATGCACCTCCTGCCATGGAGCAAGGATTGAAGCAAAGTGCTAGTGCTACATAAATATATATCTAGATTACAATATCACAAAACCAATACTAGAATTACTGTGATTGGCCAAACAGCCAAATACATATCCAAATCCATATACCCCTGCACATAATCTGTATAGCCCTCCCCCTCTTCCTATACCCTATAAATCTTGTAAGATGTTTGGGTTTTCACTAATTAAACTACCCTATAAATATACCTATATACATGTGCCCCATCTTTACATTCCCAAAACCTATAGCCCAATTAAGCTCAACTGCTTAAGCAAGCATATCCATGTCTAGACTTCTCCTCCTTCTCCCATTTTATTCCTATACAAGCCCTAAATTAATTGATGGATTAATTAATTCATTTTTTGCGCTAATCAAATATGTAATTGTAATCATCATCATACTTAGGCCACGAAGTCTCTCATGAGCTGTGCTGCGAATGACTTTGTGCTCTGCATGTTCATGTCGTATCCACCGCCGGCGCCGGCGCCGGCGCCGGNATGAGCTGTGCTGCGAATGACTTTGTGCTCTGCATGTTCATGTCGTATCCACCGCCGGCGCCGGCGCCGGCGCCGGCGCCGCCGTCGCCGCCGTTGCTGCTGCTCATCAGGAACGTCGCCGGCGTCTGCTCCGCGCCGTGCGGGAGGCCCAGCGTCAGCGACACTCCGCCGCCGCCGCCGTGGCCGTGGCCGGCGAACGCGAATTGCTCCGATCCGAATTGGTGGTGTCCGTACGCCGCCGGCGAGAACAGCGAGTAGCCGCCGGCGCCGCCGTGTTCTTCTCTCGAGGCGGTGGCGGCGCTGCCGCTCTCCATGAATTTCATGAGGAGCTCACGGTGGCTGACCTCGTCGTGCTGCTGCCTCGCCGCGGCAGCGGCGGCGGCGGCGGCGTGCAGGGTTGCGACGTGGTCGGACACGTGGAACGCCGGCGGCTGATGGCTCTCCTCCGTCCTCGCCTTCTTCATTGCGGCGGCGGCGTCGTCCTCATCGCCGCCGTCGTCGTCGTAGAATGTAGCGTTCGATTGATGATCTCCGGCGAGCTCGAGCAGCGACGGATGGACGCCGCCGGCGGCCTGATCCGCGGTCGCCGCCATAGCGCGCGCCGCCTTGTTGTCGACGGCGACGCCATTGACGCCAGGTTTGCCCTCGTCGCCGGCGGCGGTGGCGGCGGCGGCGTCCTGATCCTTGGTCTCCTCAAGGTACATCTCCTCCACCATTGGCTTCCATAGCCTCACCCTCGCATTGATGAACCAATTCGACACCTAAACCAAAAAAAATAAAAAATTTTCACTTGATTCAACAAACGAAATCACACAAGAACACGTACCTACTTTCATCCGTTAAAAAATATAAGAATTTCGGGAGAAATATGACATATCCTAAAACAACAAATCTAAACAGTCATTTATTCAGAATCGTTCTTTTACGATGTCACGTATCTCTCTAAATACTTACATATTTTGATTGATATACTAAAAGTGTAAAACCAATCAACATGAATGCCGCATGGCCGCAGTAAAAAAAAATATTTTTTTCACAGAATTCAACAGCCAAACAACACGCAGTAAAACCAATCAACGTGAATGCAACAGTAAAATTGTAAAAATTTCATCTTTTTTTACTAACCTGGCTCCTAGTGAGGCCGGTTTGCTTGGCGAGCATGATCTTGTCCGAATCCTTGGGGTATCTGGAAATGATGTCACACACACAGACACAGTGATATTCAGTCAGACGTACGCCGACATGATCAAGCAAAAGCATCGTCACGACTAGTACAAATTCAGGCGGTTGCTTGCATGCAAACGCAAGAAGATGATGAATCATGCATGCACGCGACATGCATGGATCCGGCGATGATAATAGTATCATCCATGGAGACGACATGGAGTGCAATTAGAGAGTGTAGGGCCAGACATGCATCTAGTGACTGGACTACAAGTACAGCTTTGATATGATCAGTCAGCTGCAAGCCTGCAACTTGCAAGAGTACTGAAGTTAATCTACACTCATTTCTCTCTCCTGTTGCTGTATGCAACTTGCAAGACGTACATCTAGAATTGTTATGAGGTGATAATTATAGCCTCTCATTGTTTGCCGATTTTGTAGTAATTTAAGGTGGTTTTTTCGTAAGTAGTTTATTTTTCAGCATTGCTGAATAAACACATATGCAAAAGTTTTATTCATAAATTAGCTTTTAATTGTGTGTTTGCAGTTTTCTGCAATGTCAGCTTTACGGGTGACGATCAGACAAGATTAAGTTAAGCTTGTAAAATTTCGACTATTAATACTTCTTCCCAAGAAAGAAGAAATGATATACTCCTAGATTTGCCCCAAAGAGTATCATCATAAATAATGTCACAAGCTTATTAGGTTTTATAAGCATGTATAATATATATAAAACCGATTATCAGATCGAATTTCAAAAGTTCAACTAAATCTTATCCTAAATAGGAGTATCAATTACTTAATTAATTATATCAGAAAGAGAGAGAGAGGAGGAGGAGGAGAGAGTGTGAATAATGAACACAATAGTAGTATGTACATACGGGTGTAGGAAGTGTTCGAAGAGCCAGGCACGGAGGATGGACACCGATCTCTCTGGCAATCCCCTCTGCGGCCGCCATGCGCTGCTCTGCATCATCCCAAGCTGCTGCAGCGCCCGCTGCTGCCGGAGCTGGTGGTCGATGTACCTCAGCCGCGACCCCACGCTGCGGCCGCCGCCGATGGCGCCGTCGGCGTCGGCCTCGCCGAGCTGCCGGCTCGCCGCCCTCACCTGCTCCGCGATGGCGTCGCGGAGGCAACGGAACTGGCGCGAGATGGTCCGCAGCGCCAGCGCCGTGTACGTCCTCGCCGACCCGCCGCCGGCCACCGCCTCGAACGATGACACCACCACCTGCATCTGCTGGTGGTACTGCCTGTAACGCTGCTCCACCTGCATCAAACATTGGCACACATTTGTGATTTGTGTTCATGCATGTCACATTAGTTTTGCGAGAAATTTCACAGTGAAAAGTACCAAATTTTTTAGTGTCAATTTAGTATCTCCTAGTATCAAAAGGTATTGAGATGTACCAAACTTTACGCTAGAAGTTTTGGACTTTCTCCCTCATGGATATAGAGGCCGGATTAATAAAAAAATCCATTATCTAAGAGTAAAATGAAATTTTGGACTCTAAAATCACTCTAATCAAAATATCTCATAAATGTATTCTCTTCTGTTCATGCATGTCACATTAGTTTTGCAAGAAATTAATTTTACAGTGAAAAGTACCAAAATTTTGAGTCTAAATCTAGTATCTCCTAGTACCAAAGGTATACCAAACTATACACTGGAAATTTTAGACTTTTTTTATGGATATAGAGGCCGGATTAATGAAAAATCTATTATTTTCAAAAAAGAAATTTTGGACTCTAAAATCATTCGAATTTTGCATTGGTTTACATGGCCACAGAAGATCCCAGTTCAATCGGTGGACTGCATGATTAATTAGTCCAATAGTTGGTTATCAGGTTGATTAATACGTGCTAACTGTATTTGGTCGATCGTCTAGAATTGAGCACAATCTTTGATTAGTTATGGCATGCACCGATACGGTTGATTTGGTATTGATTTAGTTTTGTTAGGAGGTTGGTGCCGCTATTTTTAAACAATTTTTTACTGTCGGCAACGACGACTTACATTAATCCAAACTCCAAAGAAGCTTTGTAACAAAATGAGAGAATTATATATAACATGTATAGTAAAGCTAGTAGAAACAAAAAGAGACAGACATCATATTTGATCAAGTGGACAATATTAATTAAAGCCTACTTTGTACTGGCATGAACAATAAAGAACAATAAAAAGACTGTAGTTTAAGTGGACATGCTACTCTTATCTGAAAATTTCAGTCAGAAATGCAAAAAGATCTGCTACTTGTCACTTGTGAGTTTCATGACATATTCTTGCTACTTGTTACTTTATTCCTTATATTTTCCCAATCTAATTGCTATTAATTTTCCCAATCTAATTGCTATTAATATAGCATATTTCAATTTTATATTTTCCCTTTCAATTAATTTAATTTGGTGATGACGAGAACACCCAGCTGGCTAAAAATAAAACTAGTTTTGCAATCAACTATTTAAGAATCAGACAAAAAGCAATTAAATCTAATCACATAGTTAACTTGAAGATAATAATTGGTGCCAGGTAGTAAACATGTTTAATTAGTTACAAAAACTAAAGAGAAAACAGATTGGAATATCCAGCAAAAGAAAGGCTAGCACTACACTATTCCAACAACTGTGTAGTTGATCAATCATGAAAAAGAACCAACAAAACAAGGATAACCGAAAAGCAAATGACTCATATCCTCTCAATAACACTTTCTAAAACTGTAGAGGCAAGGAAATTGCGAAAGCATAAGCAATATCTTCAATCCAGATTGAGAGAGAGAGAGAGCGAAAGAGATCAACTTTTCACACTCATCTCAAATTCATCGGAAGCTAGAAATAATTATAATTCCCACAAAAAAATGCAACTTTTCCATTTTTTAAAAAAAATATATTTTTCTAAAACAACTCAGGAAAATAGCAATAAACCTACTTATATATATAATATAACCAGAAATTGTATAATCAAAAAGAAACAAAAATAAAAAAACAATTAACCGAATAATTAAATTATATTAATTTACTGACCTCGTCAAGCATGTTGATCAGCTTGCCTTTCTTCATCTGCAGCTCCTGCCGCTCAGCCGTCGACATCTCCGGCGGCGGCGGCGCCGGCGCGCCGCCGCCATCCTCCGTTCCGCCGCCTCCCGACACTCCCTCCGATTCCTCCTTCTTCTTCACCGACGCCGCCGGGCTCTTCGCCGCCGCCTCGACGCCCTTGCTGACGCTCACCACCTCATCAAGCAGCTCCTGCGCCGCCTTCAGATACTTTGAGCTCATCACCATCTGCCCCTGCTGCTGGTGGTGGTACTTCACCACATCGTCGCCGGCCGCCGCCGCCACCGTCACCGGCGCCGCTGCCTCCCGCGACGACAGGCTCAGCACCGCACTCACTCCTCCTCCTCCGTGCTGCGGCGGCGGCGTCGTCGGCGACGACATGTCGCCGGCGGTGGCAGTGGTGGTCCAGAGATTGTACCCCGATGCCGGCGGCGCCTGGAGGGGGATTCCGACGAAGTGCTGCGCCGCCGCAGCCGATGACGACGACGGCGGCGGCGACTGATTGTGGTGGTGGGCGAAAGCAGAGACCGGCGTCATGGATGTCACCGCCGAATTGAGCAGCATCATGTTGGCCGTGGGCGCGGCGGCGTCGGAGTAGCCGGCGGCGTAGGATGGGTTCATGAGGTAGAGAGTCTGAAGGCCGTCGGTGCCGGACTGGATGTCCGTGCCGGCGCCGCCGTGGTAGTACGCCGCCATCGCCGGACTAATTTAACTAAAATACACTCTGGCTACAATTGATTAATTTAATTCTACTGGAAATGTGTGCTTCTTGATCTCTCTTCTTCTTCTTTGCCTGCAAGAAAACAAGAATACGAAACCAATTAATGGACAGGATATATAACAAGAGAAAATTATTATCACCAAGAAAATTATCTCCCCCCACTTTCCTTTTTATTTCCTCTATCTCTTGCATGGATAGAGGAGAGAAAATTACCATATAAAAAATTTGAGGTAAAAATAAAACTAGATCCATGCAAGAGATAGAGGGTCAAGGTAATAGTAAGTAGGGTTGCAAGAAGAAGGAAGAACAATTCTTATCACCAACTACCCTAGCTATGCATGGTTTAGCTAGTTCTAGCTCTAGAAGAGAGAGAGAGAGAGAGAGTATGATGAGAGAGAAAGAGAGATGTTGTGATGTAGAATAAGTAATACTAATAACTAGGTATCAGTATCAGAAAAAAATTATATTAAAAAGAAAGAAAAAGGGATGTACCCATCTTCATCAAGTGATTTAACAAAGAACCGTGCACATGCGTATACAGATGTCAACACAAGCACACCCGCATCAATTCAGCTTGCTTGTTTTCGCTCTCTCACACACACACACACTCTCTTTCTCTTTCTGTGTGATATATAACTCAAGAATTGCTGATGCTAATCAGCTATTTCTCTCTCACACTTTCTCTCAAAGGACTAGAAGAGGAATTGAAGAAGATCCTAGAATTAATTAAAGAGGCAGAGAGACAAGAAGGCAAAGGCGAAGAAGAAAAGAAAGAAGAAGAAGAAGAAGAAGAAGAAGAAGAAGAAGAAGAAGAAGAAGAAGCAGAAGAAGAAGAAGAAGAAGAAGAACAAGAAGGTGAAGAAGAAGGAGAAGAGTGATGTAAGACAACAATAATATACCAAGGTATCAAGGGAGGGGAGTGAGATCACTCATGTCAGTGTTAAGTACCTGCAACTGCAAGTTCCTTTCCCTTTTGCTCTCTACAGAAGACGCCGGCCGGCCAGCCTATATATCTTTCCTCTGATCTCCCTTCCAGCTGAAAGGGAAAAGATGATGAGGCATATATGATAGAGAAGGAGACCCAATTAGTTCAAGTCTTTAAGAGAGAGAAAAGGAAGTAGAGAGAGATGGTGATGATGGGAGAGATATATTAGAGAATATTAGAGATGAGAGATGAAAAGGGCAGTGGAGGAGGGACACCCACCTCCCACTTCCATTATCCTCACAAGCACACACACACAACTTCCCCCACCCCCCACTTTTCTTTTTATTTCCTCTCTCTAGATCTCTAGCTGCAGCAAGATTTTTTCTCTCTCACTTTCTCTCTCATCACCTATTCATTCTAGGTGTGGAACTCACCTGTACCATTTTGGCCTTGGGTGACTAGTTTGAGCAAGCATGGCCATCAAATGGGACGTACTAGTGTGTAGTACAAGTAGGAAATTATTGTGTCTATATATTCTGGCCTTTTATTCATGCACTGGTAAAAAAAGGTACTATTACACATTGATTGATATTTTTTTCAAGAAAACACTAATTTAACCTTTTTCAAAAATAATATATAACTGAAAAATAAAATAAAATGAATAGAAACAAATTGATGTTGAAGGAAGCATGTCAAATGATGTGATGAATTTTAAGGTTCATGTACTGATCTGACATGCTCTTTTTTCTTCTCATCATTAGTTGCAGGGGAGTATTGGAGATGAGGACATGATCTTGCAGCAGAGAGCAGCAGTGTACTAGAGATACTGCTTCCTATTCCAAGATCTCCCTGTCCTCCATCCATGTTCAGAGATTGGAAAGAAAAAGTGGAGATGGATAGGGATATCTGGTGTACTATTTGGCACATAAGGTTGTAGGTCACCGGACACCGGGCACTTGAATTAAGGTATATGTAGATATCGTTAGAGATGGATAGCAATGTGTGTATATGTGTACTCCTAGATAGATTCAGGCTTCAGAGACTACTGCACACTGCACATTCTTCAGCTCCTGAACTGACACAAGTGTGCGCTTGTGTCAGAAGAACTAGGAAATGTCCACGTCTAAGTCTAGGTCAGTACTGTTTTTTTTTTCTTCCTATCTTTCTCTTTTCCTCAGGAAGCTGTCTAGGTCAGAATTTTAATAATACTCCGTATGCGTGGTAGCTACCTTTGCTTCAGTTCCTTTTCCTTGCTCTTTTCCCTCTCACTCTCCTGAAGGTCCAATCTTGTTGTACACTTGGACATGTACACAATTGATGTGCACTTTTGTTGTTACAAGGTTGTTTTTTTTTTGCATATATTAGCTGGTCTGTTTCACTTCTTAAATCTTCTCGTGCTAGCATGCTTGCTTGCTGCTGACCTGTTTCTGTACACTCCCCCCAACAATTGGAAATGATGAGATTGAAAACTCAGGAATATACTCAATTTCAAAGCCCTAAGGATATACTTTTACTCATTTTCCAAACTAGTTATAAATTGTTTCAATCAACCAAAAAAGAAGCATGTATACGTCTTTCATAAAGGATGGTTGAGAAAGCAAAAAAAATTAAAATGATAAAATTTAAAGGACACAAACGTAGCTTTCCTTGCTTTTACGAGGAAATATATCATTCATTATCAAACTCGGTAATATTTTTCCCAAAGTACAGGACACATAAACATTGGTCTAGCTTGCTATAGATTGAATTAATATACTCGTTGCAGTTAGCAACGATTATGTTCACCTTTCATCCTATTTTGCTATACTCTACATATATCACTGAACTTGATGGCACAACTCGTACGTACATCACATCCATACACATCTATATGCAAGAACATTCTTGCAATATATTCTTCGATTACATCAGCTTAGCTTGTTGGAGTAGCTAGATGTTGAAATTACCATGAAAGAAAAAAAAATTCTTAAGGCAAAAGGTGAAGGGTATATACTCTATCCTGAAAATGATGATAGGGACTTTTCTTGTATTTATTTTTGAAAAGGTTATATGAAAACGAAATTAAGTCCTTTTCTAGTTTTATCCATGGCATCGGGTAGGACTAAATTACAAAGTTTTTTTTAAGGAACTAAGTTTTAATTTGCACACACTATATATATATGTACAAGCCATGCCATTATGTTTACCCTAACTATTATAAGTATATTAAAGATAGAAATAACTAATAAGTACACCTTCTGATCATAAATATTTGATGTTTAGAGCAAGATATAATTAAAATTTGAAAATTTTGATTGTGTATTTTATATTAGAATATATTTGTAAAATATAATAAGCTTATGGCATTATGGTATAATATTTTTCAAGAAAAATATGCAACATTATTCTTCCTGTTTTGAAAATATGCATTCAAAAAATCATGAATGGACAAAGTTCAAAAGTTCGACCTGGAGGGCACAATAATTTTCTGTTGGCACATAATTGAATGTCCCAACTTCTTTATTGAAAGAATGTGTACATCGATGTACAACACATCACATTAATATGTAATATGTAATATGTAATATTACATATTTTATTTTTATCATAACTATATCATGGTAAGATCATCTCTCACTTTTTTAATTTGTGGACTTTCTAGTGCAGAAGTTAATGTGTGCACTATGACCATCCACAAGAAAAACCTCCACTTTTGCTTTGTAGGCATGGTTTAGATGCATTAGATGCATCAGCTACTAACAAACAGGTCAAGCATGGAGAGGGAATCAAAATGGGCCCCCCTCTACACAATAGTATGGAGGGAAATGACTGGAACATTATCTCTTAATTTGTGTGATGCACATTCTTCTTTAAAAATCCGTTTCTTATACGCAATTCCAACATCTCTTTTTGCTGATATTTATTCATTCTCGAGTTTCAGCCACAAAACTCTCATCCCTAAATTTCACTTTTCCACTCCCAACACATGTAGTGAAGCCTCCCATAGCATTGTGCCTTTTCTACATCCTTTCCATGCATATAATTTGTTCGACCGATTCCATTTTATCGTTTTATGATCTTGCTACTTGGTGATCTTTTGTACTAGTCACGAGCACTTGTAGTTTGTACCCTAGACTGATACCAAACATATGCGCATGCATTTTTTTTTTTGACACACTAGTAATATCAAGTATTAAGCTCTATGTAGAAAATAACTTAATTATGAGAATTCAGTGCTGCATTTGGGATACTATATATTAGATTCGAGCTTGCACTGATTTTCAACCTTTTTTTGGAGTTTGTATTGAGAAATTTAGAAAGCGAAGTTTACACATATGTGCATTCTCCATAACTACTTCTACTGCATTTTGACCCTCTCTATCTACCACGAAATACAGAGTAGAACCCACTCCATCCCAAATTATAATGTCTATTTGGTTTTGTTAGGACAAATGTTTAACCAATAAAATCTCTATTAAGATATCATTGTTACAGTAAAAACATAACCATAAGAAAAAACTTTTGAATCTAAATCTAACAACATTAATTTTATGGCATAAAATAACTTTTTAATAGAAAATTTATTAGTCAAAATATTGTCCTGACAAATAAAATTATGCTCTAATAGTATAATTTAGGACGACTAGAAACAAGAACGCGCTGCATATAGCAGAATTTATGCAGCATGCAGTGACAATACCATGTGTGAACGCCTTCTGCTGTACCAATTACTAAGAGACACTCATCATAAATATATGCAAACGAGAAATGGAGCAAAAAAGGCAGAAATTAACAAAAAAAAAACACAACAACAACTAAAAAAAAAGATCTCCGGGCAGTGATGAGCTGATGACCAGAGCAGGCGCAGGCATGGGGTTGTAACACTGACACGTCACCCGGATTCCCACCTTTCTCCATCCACCCACTGACACTGGACCCCACTCTACCCCACGGACCCACCTGTCATCAGCTCCCGTCACCAACCTGAGCCCCTTCTGGGATGTGGCCGTCCCCACGTGCCAACTACCGTGACGGAGGTGGGCCCCACCAATTTACACCATCCCACCCCTGTACACGGACACCTGTCGACCACGCACCCGCCTCGCGTGCGCGCGCGCGCGCTGCTGGTCGGGCTCGGCGCAGGGGATCCCGCGGGATACGATCGGTGGGGTCGCTGTCGAGGTGGGGCCCACGTGGAGGGGGAGAGGTCAAGAGCGCGACCAATCCTGCCTCGGCAGCTCGACGCCAGGTCGCTGTCTGTGGGCCCGGGACTCCACTTTCCCATTGGCCCCTTCTGGGCCGTGGGCCCACGCAGAACACGCGCGGGGCCCACGAGCGACGACGACGACTGGGTAGAAGGAAATATCGTGATTCCAGTGAATTACTAACAAGCACGAAATAAACGATGGCTCATGAGACTGTCCAAGACCAACGTAGAAGGAAAAAAAAAAAAAAGAACGAGAGAGAGTGGCGGCAAGGCGAGGGATGGATTTTTTAGAGTGGTTGGATTGGAATGGAGGGCGTGGTGTTGTCGGTTGATGAGGGTGACGCAGGGCATGGCCTTGGTCCGCCATTGTCGTCCCTCTTGCAGATTCATTTGCACTGCTGCTAACCAGTGCCCAAGCTACTAGAGCTTAGCTTAGATATATACTAGCTCATGTTCTGTTGCTTGATTTGCTTTGCTTAAATTGCAGATGAAATTTGATGGTTGAATTAGCTAGGTTTTCTTCTTTTTTTTTTCTCATGCATGGAAATCGTTCATGCATGCACCTAATTGCAAACGGTATGTATATAATAAAACATACAAAATATAATTGTTCATTTGTAGTGGTTTTTTTTACTTTCTTAAACTGTAGTACATGTAAGTTTGTAAGATCATGATCCAGCCGATTACTTCCATATATACATACACTTTTAGAAAAGTCAGGTTCGTATAAAAGTTAGTCTATTATTTAAACTCGTTCTATCTCAGATGACCCATCGTCCAGCTAATAATATGACTATTCTAGAGATCAAACCAACCACATTCTTGACTTATACTCGTGACAATTAATATTCTCGTGTGTTGTTGAAATTTCAATAGTTATGTTAGATTGTAAAATATTATCCTTTTTACATGCAGACTCAAATTATTCACTGCATTATTGCTGAGAACTTTTTGCATGATGGAACGCCTGTGAATATACTATCGACAAATACACAAGTCTATACTAATTAGGCGCACATGAACAGTACACTATTGCTTCCTATGTGGTGATATGCCCATGTATGGTGCAAGCACACGCACAGGGAACCAATGATTTGATCAGTCTTTTAAAAATTAGAAAAAGCATGACACAAAAGCATTATTATGCTTTTCTTTTTTTTATCTTCTTCACATTTCTCTATCTTGCATGTCACGCTCCGTATCTTTTGGGTCAGTTAGTTTCTACTTCCAAAGAGGAAACCCCTCATGGCTTTACGCATGATTTGTCTAAATTTTTTATTGACATGATTCCCGTTTCAGAAGTTCGATCGATTTCAGGCTAATATCGACGGGTCAAGCTCATTTGTCACTTACTAACTGTTTTGTTTAGAATGGGTCGTGTATGCCCATGTCTCTCTCTCTCTCTCAACTGTGGTAATTTTCTAGAAAGAGCGAGTGCTATTCTAGTACTATACTATAATAAAAATATCCAATGTCTTGGATATAGAAATTATAGGCAGGACCGATGCATGGAGAAATTGGAGACTTGGAGAGCATCTTTCCGGCCGGCGCCTGATATCATTATTTTCATGAATTCTCTGTAAACTTATCAAACAAATTAATGCATTAGTTTTCTTTGAGATATATGATCGAACAACCAATTTTCAAGAGGGCCCTTATATTGATCGATATAGAGACCTTTCATTAATTGGTGTTAAAAAAACACATAATCTCTAACGAACTACTTCAAAAACCCTACCACACACACCTATATATATTGATCAATTAATTAACTCATTGACTTATTGACAGGCTTTGTAGTTAAAAGTGCATGCAAACGCAATAATTCTTATGTTGCACCTTTGTGACGCCGAGTGCTGTGCTAGCTTGTTTTCAACTGATCTCCCTGTTTGTTAAGTTGGCCAGTAAAAATCTATAGACGTGACAAGAGATTTTGTATACTGACTCAAACCTAGTACTAGAAAGCTACTCCTACATGCATGCATGCACTCGTGCGCCTAATGTTAGGATATGATATATGCGTCATAGAAAGGTGTCAGATAAGTTTATCATGCTCATCATGCGGGTCTTTCATGTGTCTCATCCGTACCCTCTTTCTTTTTTCATCTGGCTGCAGCAGAAGGTTATACTACTACATTCTACCCAAAATAAACGAATTATTAATTCTTAATGTTTATGTTCATAGCTAGGAATTCGTTTATTTAAGACAAATGGAGTACTGACTAATATGCAACAGCATTAAGGGCATGCTATATTTCTTTTGATGGTTATAAATTATATATCATGAACAGGCTTCTTACGCTCCTACTCCTAAACTCCAATATTCTTCATTGGTATTTATTAGATTTTTTTTAATGACCTTATAATCTTTCTAATGTTCAATTTATTTTTTATGTCCTCGATTAATTTTCATAAACTTTGTTTTATTCATATCCATCGATCACCCATTAACAGTTTAAAGCGCACACTAAATTTATCAGCAAAAATATGTCAAAATTAATGAATTATATGTATGTCATAAATCAATACTTGCTTATATCACATAAATCTGAAACAAGAAAGTATATGAATAAAAATGATAAAACATTAAGTCAAAATACATGAATAGCAATTTTCCATACTATGCTATTTTCCATACCTTATTAGCCTTAGGGTTAGGTAACATGCATGCATGATTGATTGTAAAACATCTTATTGAGAAATTGAGAAATTGAAGAATTTGCATCAAATGTGTTCAGATTGTAGCTAGATATAATTAAGCTACTAGTAGTATAATTCTCAAAAGTCCATGGTTGGTGTTGCCCATGCGTAAGATGCTAATGCATGCAGAGATCGACATTGTGATATGGATGTGAGGACGATGTCCTTTGATTAGGGCATGTCATCAAGCATGCACGGGTATACAGACGCCTTTATCCAAAATAGGACAGGGACCTCTATACGTTAAGGTTAATTGATTGAAAGCACTCTGATGATTCTCTAGAGGGAGACGTCCCAGATGGTTTTGTGTGACAGTGCAGTTTGTAGGACGTGCTGGACTAGATATGTTTTCTTTTCAGCTAGCAGGAGCTTAATTAATTAGTGAAGAAAGTGAAATTAACATCACTACAACTACATGTGTTGCAGTGAATAATGTGCTGTTCACCAGTGAGATCGATCTGTTTTATATTTTCAGCATGACCTTAGTTATATTGAAAGAAATTAAATTAAACCTTAATTATTAAAGTGGAGTTAATGATGTTGTTCACCATTGAAATCGATCAGTACTATATATGACTAGTGAGTTGTGACATGTCATTATCCGACGATAGATCATATCACGGTGAGATCAAAAGCCTAAAAGACAAAAAGTGCACAGCGATGTATCGATGCTGCACTATTGGATCCCATTCCATGATGATCGATGATCCTCTCTCTTGTGTTGCCCTAATCCAATCGATCGATCGACAAGACTGGACATGATGCATCTCAATTCTGAACCATCGTGGAACCATTAGGGGCCACTAGTGATAGTTACAGAGAAGAGAGCATGCAGGCACATGTGTATGTGTATCCCATTTATTCTTCTCTGTTTTCTTTTTTCTTTTTTATATAAAAAACGATCCTAATTTCATGTTGCCTCCTTAATTTGCAGTACTGGTTGATATGATCTCTAATCTCTTGATACTGTTCCCGCCTCGTGCATTGTCCTTGCTCCATGTGTGCTCATAACTCTGTTTAGGAACAGTGTTTGGGTGCCTCTCGAGTCAAATGTCTACAGTATTCTAGGTTTGGTGATGTTCTGATGAAACTATTAGTCAAATTAAAGTAGATAATGAACCTAACCAAACATAGTCAATTATTGCAAATACAATGTTTTTTTTTGAGAAGGTATGTCATCATATATAGTACCAGATAGCCAACTTCATTACAAAACAAATCGAGCACTGGGATATAAATATTATGCTTTCAACAACACATTTTTCACTACAAGAAGCAATGTTATCTTGGGTGGACTACCAAAAACCTCTGTTGGAAACCAACTGTTTACCATTGGAATATCGAAAGTGGGCATTGAACATGTCTCTATATTTTGGTGTCCTAGAAATAACCTCTGATACATTCATCTTTCACGGGACTGCTTACGGTTCGTCATTAAGAGTTATATGCGTGACAAGATGGGTTGTCCCGTTAAGGATCCCATTCTCAATAGGGATCTGTAATATTATATTCAAGAATCTTAATTGACTGGCCGTTTACGTTTATTAATCTAGAATTAAGCATGTTAACAAAACTATGTGAGGTTACACTCTCGATTACTTTGAGTGTCTACCAGACTACCACATGTATGAACTAAATTAAACGCACGTCGCAACACAAAACAACAAACGTATCAAATATTTCCTATTATCTTTTTATTAGTCTTCTTGTTTATAATCCAAGCTGGGTATTATTGTAATTTGTAGTTATTAGTCCTGCAATAGAATAATTGATCATAGCTTCTATGTAGTAAAGACCAGGATTAATTTCATTATCTTAAAAAAATCTCATATTATCTCAATATCCGTAATGGAGGATCGGAGATTCTCGTGCCGGCAAATTGGAAGTTCAAATTGTGACGTGAAAGTGGGGCTGTCGATCAATGACGCCATGCGGTGCGTCATCTCTCTCCCCCTTGAGATATACTCTTCCTGAATGCGTGGCAAATCAAGGTAATTAGTTGTCTGGGATGTGGTTAATTAGTTATCACGATTAGAGATTTAGCAGCATGCATTGCTAATGAAAGAAAAAAGTTGCCTCTACTACTTGCAATACGAGACTTTGATTTCGTGGTGATTGATCATATCCCACCATGCATTATGCAAGCACAGCCGCCTGCATATGAACACAGCAAGCAAGCTGCAAGCTATAGCTTAGTTTATCAAAAGACTTGGAGAAGGACAGGTCATGTCTTCTTAATTACATTCATGTAGGACACTAGGAAATGGAGTTATTACTAGGGCACTGTTAAAATTTGGGGTAGCTGCTATTAGGAAAATGACATTGATCAGTTCTTGCCGATTGCCCTGCATGAATATATATTAATTGCTGGGCCAGCTAGAAGATGATGGATATGATCGATTGTATGTGTACGAAGCTAAAGATGCATTATAATGGACCTGAAGAAAAGAAAGGAAAAGAGGAATGGATCAGTCCAACTAATTAATGTTTAGGGCATTAAGCAAGTAGCTAGCTTAGCTATGGTGCTGGTCCAACTGTTCTTTTTCAGGGAGTGAGCTATATTCCTACTGATAGCTAGACATTTGGTGGGCTTCATAGACACCAATATTCTTCCTTTCAGGTCTACTATATATTCGTCCTCTAAGTGTCCTCTCAAGCCCTGTTTTCTCCTGTACAGTCCTATATCTCATCCACTTCAAATATCACGTATTTTTTGAAACTTACTCATATCGATAAAAATATTTGACTTTTGGGACAAGCTGGCGGTTAAACTTCTAAAATTCCCACCATCAATGTTTAGTTTAAAGCAACAAAAGTATTTGTCATACATGATTTTATCTCTAATATTATCCATAAAATTATTAAATAGATTTTCTAAGCTTGTTCTAATATAAATCTGATTTCCCTAAACGTTAATTTGTTTTACCGGAGGGAGTATTACATATCCCATTGATGACTAGAATGACTGATCAAGTAGTCTTCATAGTCCAAATTAAATATGTTAAGGCATGATACAAAACAAAATCGTCTTTAAAGATAGATGAGGAATCAATAATCAAGTACCTTTAGAAGGAGCTATGGCTAGGTACTAGGACACTATCTAAGTCTCCTATTGTAGCCCATGCAATTACAGCAATATTCTTAACATGGAGTAGCCGGTGACAGCGATAGAGCAACCACCGATTGGATGATGGATTGAGCTTTTAGATTCGGAACAGTGCAGCCTGACCTCAGAGCAAGGCAAGGCAGGAATTCGGACACCATATGTCATATATGATGACACGTCTCTGCTCCAAATTCACTGCATTATCCTGTTAGTCATTTAATTTAATTGTACGACCAAACGATTATCTGGCATCAAAGATTTTAAATAAACCAATTTCTAAGAATCAGGCATCACAAAGTACGTGGTACAATGTCTGAAAAAGAACCGCGTGATGCAACGTTCCGAGTCACCGGAAAACTACTACTCCTACATGCCACTTTGTAAGCATTTCAAATTTTTTAAAGCAAAGCTTAAGTATAGGCCAAAACAACCCTTTTAGTCTTTTCAGAGGCCAATTTCTAAATTTGGAATTGCTTGGATTTTTTTCATATAATCTCAAGTTGCCTATATATTTCGGTACATGAGAATGGTTCTATTGTGTAACAATTTTTGAATACTAGAAATGCTTATATTGAGAAATAGATGTACTATCTTTTATTCCAAATGAGTTAATGTTTGTGAGATCATTGATCAATGGCAGCATAAAAACAGAAGATATTTATTAATCAAGCAACGCAAAACATTTTCTTATTGTTGACGATATATTTTACTAGACATTTTTTACATTCGACAATATTGACGTCAATATTGTAGTCAGGGCAGCTGCCACCAACCAGGACGCCGACTCCTCTGCTACGGATGAGGATAGATGAAATGATTTTAAAAAAATAAATTTGTTAAGGTCCCTATAAAAAAAAGATTGTAAAAACGCGGGAACAAAAACACGTAGGAATAAAATGTTTACCCATAGAATTCCTACATAAATAATAATACTGGAAAAGATTAAATTGTCATTTGATTCAAACACAGAAAAAAACATGGGAATTGTGAGTCACTGAAAACATGAGGTAAAACTAGAACCTCATGCTCCTATAAAATGTCTACGGGATTTTACATTCCATAAGAATTTCATAGAAAAGGATATGATTCAATCATTTGATTCAAATGATTTCATATTTAGGAATTTTTCCTGTAGGATAATCCTACAATTTTCCTAAATTTTTCTTACAAATCAAAGAGGCTAAAGCTACATTTGAGGTAGGTAAATTGGACCTACATATCGGTGATCGTTGATAGTGAGGCTCCTTTTGAATCAAAGGATCTATGGAGCACTTTTGTAGGGTTCAAATCCTATAGGAAAAAAATTCTTATATGTCCCTTTGAAACAAAGAGTTGAAGATTCTCAAATAAAGATTTTGGAGGAAAATTAGCACTCCGCCGAGTCCTACATTTTCTTACAGCCTACAATTATTCCAGCATTTTTTCCGCACACGTCTTGCAATTCTCTATTTGTACATGCATTCCCATCAAAACCATGTATGTTTTTTTTTCTATTATAGTGTTTTTCGATTATTAGAATTCAAACGGGGGTTGAGTCTTGTATGTGTGTAGACACACAGCACATATGTGTATGCATGCTCAACGTCTTCTTCTTAAGGCAACCACACTTGTGCTCACTATGCCACATCGTAAGATTGGGATACCCTAGCTTGGCAATTGGCATCTAGTATTTCCTCAACCTAGTTGAAAAGGACACTACTATGCATGTAGACAGCATGCATGTTGCCAAAGAAAAAAGACTCCAGATCGGTCAGTTCAGCCTTTGTTTCGACGTGTGCCGATCGAGTCCTCAGTCAATTCTCCACTGCCAAGTGTAGATCGATGCAGTGTTTGTAGTGCGTGAAAAATCAACGAGACTTATCGGTAATCAACCAGGCATTTTTACGTGGAAACGAAACATCGCATTTGTCGGATGCGTCAGCAAAAGCCCTAGTTGCAGGTTAACGTACCTTGCAAGGATGCAAAGATTAAGGAACAAAGACACGAAAACGACTGTCTATTACGTCTGATAACTGCATCTCATCAGCAACTGTCAATTTAGTTGTTTCCATGTTAGTGTCAAAGCTTCTGTCAATAACGGCTGGCTACATACATATCCAAATCAATCTCTGAATTGAACTGAACTGTCTTAGGATAACATAACGTCAGCTACCTTCATATCCAGCTCCAGCACAAAACGATAGCTATATCAGTTAATAATTCAGACCAAATAGCATTTTCAGGTCTCATACCACAATGAAAAATCAATGGCAATGGCCCGTGCTTACAATTAGAAGTAGGCAGCGATTCAATCATAAGTCAAGGTTCTTGATTACTATCTTGTAGAAGATGCATGAATTCAGTTCCTCAGCTAAACAATGGACAGTGGGACATAGGTACGCCTATACAATTGAATCATTCGATATTCTACAAAGCTCAGCGAAGAGAACTAGGGACAACTAGTAATACATTGGGGGCAGGAAAAAATAAAGAATGATACGATACATCGAACTATCAGATATCATTGTGAGGAAGTAGTTCTTCGTCTGCATAATGGGACTAATTTACACAGCTTCTGATATACATCTGTACATATTTTTTTGTGGGGCAATCAACAAAAGTCCTCAATTCAACTTTACGCTGTCGAAATCCATCTGCAAAATTTTTGTGGCAGGCTGCTTCTCCATGGGCAAAATGACAGACTAAGGAACTGCAAAGGGCATAATGCCGTTTGTGGAGTACCAGTTTTTTCAAGGATCAAGACGTCTTTGCAGTCAAAGTTGGTAAGTGAAAGAGGCTTGCTCCTTACGACCCTTCTCATGTATGTCTTCTATTAGCTGACGAAGCTCTGGGAAGAGTGACATAAGGACCTGCTCTATCATTGCATAGGCAAGCTGCTTCACGCAGACATTGGACTGCAGCACAACATCGGGTCTCATGTAAATCATGATGGTGACTTATCACAGTGCAAGATATGCTAGGATTTTGAATTTACTTACTTGGAGGAAGTAGTAAATGTCCCTTGCGCTCCGTCGGTACTGCTTGTACCCAATTATGCTGACTAATGTTGATGGAGTTCCACCTAAAACAGCATAGATAATCATGTTAGTTAGCACTTAGCACGTAGCAGTTGGAAACTTGGAATGTCTCTGGACAGAACCAAATTAATGTTCCTTGTTGAAAGTTGTCATGTGTATACTAATAATAAAATTGACTACGAAAAAGTGCTTTCTATCATACTCCAGAAACAGGACCTGAACTGAGTTAGCATTGAAGCTCTGGAAGTAGAAAACAAACAATGACATCTGTATAAACGACATAGTTGAAGGAATGGATATAGGGAAACTGAGGGTGTGACACTGCAAATGGCGGCACTGGAGGACTTGCAAGATTATGTGTGTATCTATCTTCCCTACGAGGCCAAGACAACATAAAGGTCTGTACACATACAACCAACATCTGGATAAACTAACGAGTAGAAAAAACAAAAGATACTAATACACTCACCTAAAAGAAGTTTCTTAACTTCACTAGCATTTCTAGATGCCTCTAGTTGAAGTTCAAAAGAGCTTGCACTATCCTTTCTGTTGCCAATAGACTGATTACCACTCCCAGGTGGGTGCTTATCAAGTTTACTTGGGCTTGCATTTCCTTGATATCCATCCAACCTGGTGAAGAAAACACCATTGGGCCAGAGAGTCTGCAGAATGGCAAATTTATTAGGTGCAGAAAAAAGGAGAGAAGAGTTTTACATCCTAATGTAGTTTTTAATACTAATTATAGTTGGCTCTGAAGAGAAATAATTCACTTTTAAAGCATATTTAATGATTATTGATGACTTCACGTTGGTATTGGATCTTAGCTTAAAAGAACAATTTACTGAAATCTATGATATTCCTTTGATGATTTGGTACACCATTAAACTATTTTTTTAACCATAGAGCATGTGAAGCTAAAAAGGGAGGAAAATGCATGGCACACAAGTTGCAAACCTTTTACATTGTTTGCTGGCAGGAAATTAGCAGAGAATGCCCAGGCATCAAAAGAAAACATTATTTTAGACTAGTAATTGAATGAAATTAGATCATTACATCTTGAATCCAACGAATTCCTTGTACAATAACCTCATCTCTTCGGAGCCAATTGATCTGCCTTAAAATCCATTCATCGATTGCATCTTCCATTACTAACTGTAAAATCTGTTTTGATATCCAGAGTACTTGTTTTCTGCAGGTACACAAAATATATCAAGTTTTGCAATATAAATATGGAAATAACTAGATTGCAAAAGTGTTAGATTCCAGCAATGGATGGTGGAAATACATCCAAATTGTAAGGGTAGGGAAGAAGACAAAAGAATAAATTAAAAATGGATGTTGGTTAATCTCTGACAAAATCAAACCCCCCCTGAATAAACAGGAGCATGCATAACATTGACTCCCTCTTATAGTCAAGTACTCAAGTCATCAATACATCATGCAAATTATCTTCCTAAAATACATTGCCAGAATATGAGAAATTAGAACTATAACAACTTGTCAATGCATGCCACTCAGCTCAGCTCTGGGTGTCTAGTAGGACTGTTCACTCTGCGTTATAGCAAATTTTCTGGAATGCCCCACCAGCACCTAGGCGAATCATAGCCTAATACTGCCCATGTCCGGTTTTGAGTGGTTTGAGAAGGCCATAGATGGACAGCCTGGTGTGTAGAGTCTGTCATTTAGTCCCCTCATTGCTATGTCGAAACAGTACAGAACTGGCAGGTAAATCCTATGAAAGAACACAATGGAGAAAGTTCATGAAAAAGGGAAGGCAAACCTTATCCAACCACGTCGCTTTAGTTGGAACACCTTGTCAACCAGATTCAACAAAGGCACACTAACATTTGCTGGTGTCCACTGCCAAATAAAAGAAAAAAATAGAGCAAAAGGGAAATAAAAAACTTTAGAACAGAAGTTCCCTGCAATTTGAATCAAATGTAATTGCATACTAACAACATGTACCTCAGGCGGAATTCCTGCTGGATCCTCAAATGTATTTAGAGATGACATGTTTGAAGTATCAGAATATGCCCTTGTCGGTTTCTCTGTTTGTTGGCTTGCCTGTGTATCAAAGCCAGAGTATGCTTCATTTAGCTTGATATCATTTGAACCATATCCACTGTTGTTCAACTCATTGTCCGAGTGGCTAGCACTATTTACAGATGAGGGGGGATCTTCATAGTTGCTATCACCATCAGAAAGACTATGAGCACTTGTCAGGTTTCTATGCTGCAGATTGTGGTTATCTATCTCTTCCTGATTCCAAGATAGAGACATCCGATTCTCTGCCAACTGTGAAGTAGGTGCACTGGAAGGTGAGGTTCCAACAGCCCTTTTCAGACCATCTGAAACTCCTTTAAACTGTCGAACAATGTCATCCATCGCATCATCAACGTTAACTGTTGGTTCAAATACAAACAAATATCTTGCATGAGAAAATATTTTTAAAGACAAGTTCATAATTGTCAACATAACACAACATAACAAAGGAGGGGGTGCAGTCACAAAAAAAAAAACAAAGGAGGGGGTGGGGGGGGGGTTCTTACCAGCCAATGTTTTCATAACCGACGTAGACTTTCCAGCAGAGTAATTCTACAAAGCAGGAAATGGAATAAAAGTGGTAAAATAACACCAGAAAGTGCTAAAGAACAACATCCACTCTTTTGTTTCTAGGTAGAAGGTTAATGGGGATTTGGCTTCAATTTACACACCTTCGAGTTTTCACTCAAAAAATCCCAAACTTCATGCTGCTCTGCAATATTAGCTATAGACAAGAGGTCCTATGAAACGCAAATGATTAATGTCACCATATTAAAAACACAAGATGTAGATAAACAGTAGAGGACCAAAGCATACTTGAAGATATCTGTCCAACAAAATGCATCGCTGGTGCACAAGGTAATCATCAATACTGGATGAAAGAAAACTCTTTGGAGGAAGGTGCAAAGAGTAATTAGGAATCTCCTTCAGCTGTCGATGAAGACGTTCAAAGTTTCGGTATCTACAGCCAAAAGTTGGAAGGCCAATGCCATATTATAATTAAATGTACTTTACTATTTAAAAGTTGTTAACAGTCTGAATATGCTGGTAAAGGCATACCTTCTTTTTACAAACCAGGTCTTGTTCTCTGCATCGGTAACAGCAATAGAATAAACTGCAAAGGATTTTGACTGAAGTTTCTCAAAATAAGCACCGACAACCTGCAAAAAGTTGTGCAGTCAAAACTTGAGCAACTCAGCAACATACAATTAATGGGAAGGATATGACTTCACACAAACAATTAAACAATAGAACAGAAAGTAAATAACAAAAGTTGGACATGAGTTGTGCATATGCATCTGGCCATATGGGTAAGCATTTGATGCCAACAGGAAGCCCAATTGCTTGAAACTTACAAGCTTTAGGCACAGATTGAATGGGGCACGTGTAGACAGGTGGCTGAGTTCCTAGTCCTTGACAGCCTTGCGCTGTATCACTGGAGAAGATCGTGCTAGGGTGCAGGGTAGAGAAAAGGGCGGTACATGGGGAAGATAGTTGTCCTTTTTTAAATCTGAAACGCTCATGTGCTTCCTATCTTAAGGATGTGACCAACCCTAACAGTCGTATCTAACCAAAACTCTAATCAAACTCTTACCTAATATTTAGCTCATCTTACTCAAATACTACTAAATTGTCTTCATATGTAAGCATAACTACTGCACCGGATCCCACACAACTGTGCTATCTTCTTGTGCTGGTTGGGAGGCTGCCGTGTCCATCTGGAGTACTGGCACCCCCCAAATGGTTGCCGCCCCTCCCTGGCGCCATTGTCCAAACTGCCTCAAAATTAAGCTTTATGAAATCCTTAAGTAAGTTCTCCAGTGAGGATATCCCTTGGGTAAACTTGGTATCTAAGTCACTAGGAACATGGAACCATGCCGGGAACACAAGAACATTCTCGTTCCTCCCTTATTAAAACATAAAAAAAAAAACTAGCATCCCGCGTCCCTCGTCCCATCGATCAAGAAACTTTGGTAACATAGCTTGGCATAGTAACAAAGAGGCTTGTTCCTCAATAGAGATTGTTCCTACTATTATAGCTATTCATAACTGCATTCCATATAGAGTTAATTACTGTGATCATTTGGTAAATACTAATTACACAATATTGTTGGATGGGATAAATTTGTTTATACATGGAACTTACTAATCAAGTAATCAGACAATTATGCATAGAAAGGATATTTAAAGAGTGGGACATATAGGATCAATAATCTTACCCGGCACCTTATCTTTGGAACATACAATAATATCTCACCATGTGAGGCAGGATAGGAACCTTTATCACCCAGATTTTTTCGTGCATTTAAAACTTCACTGGCAACCATGGTTTGATTACTTTTGTCTCGATATCTTTTTTCAATATCAGGAGTACTATTAGACCTCTTTAGCTGAGCTTTGGTGGTGTTGATAGTTTCACAGGGTTTCTCCTTGCTGCTGTAACTAACTTGACTCCCTTCTTTTGGTTTTGCTTCATCCGTATTTTGCAAAACAAGTGGGTGACTACCTGTGACATAGGTAGATTGAAAATTCCTGTTTGAACCTTGCATCAAATTGACCATGTATTTGTCATCAACAGATGTAATTCTCTCATTGAAATTAGGGGATAACTCCTTCCCTGCTGCTCCTGCACTTGGAATGTTATCTACCCCAGAACTTTTTCCCCTTGATGAATGTTCGACTTTCACCATTTTCTTTTGGTAATTTCTACCGATTGCCCACATGTTCTCAAGATTCTCAGGAGCAAGAACTTGAGAACGCCTTTTAGTAGCTGCATCCAGTCCCACAGCCCAATCTGGCTGTCGAGACTGGATGGCACTCCCATGGTCAATCTTTGACTTATCATCTTGAGTAACAAGTGGCCTCATACCAGAACTATTTGCAGGTGCTAAGCCACTTGACTCTTGTGACAAATTCTTTGATTCCACTTGATAACCCTGTGAATCTCCTTTATGAGATGAATGGGCATTTGTTACTGTAGCTGTAGAATTAGACTTGTCTAAATTGCCTCCTACACTGCTTGTATCTTTGTTGTTTAGAAGGTATAAAATAAGCTCATTCATGTAGCTGAAAAAAATGAAAAAGATTTAGTTACAAGAAAGGTAAACACTGAAACATGTTAACATACAGTTGATAAACTGATATATCGCTCTAAACTACAACTCCACATTTTGAGGCAACAACTTTTAGAAGTAAAAATTATATGCCGCTTCTCTTTAACTATTATGAAGAGCTAAAAATAACTAGGTGTAACTCAAGGGGGAAAATTATTGATTTTCCCATCCAAACTTTATTTAGAACTCAAAAGGAAAAACAAAATGAAGTAATCCGAGCTTACATAGGACTTGCAAAGTTCATCACTGGCTGCAAGACTAAGCAGGTTAGCAACTCCCTGGAGAAACAACGGACTAATGGACTCTGAGCATCTTGTGGTCTTAATACTAGTGCCATTACACCCCCAACAATGTCTTGAAAAACCTACAGCTCATGTCAATTAATCGTTGTACAAATGGGTTACATCAAAAAGCTAGAAAGGCTAGCCTTACCTTGTATTCATGCTCTGAAGATAACAATGCGGGATGGAGTTCCTGTGAAACTATTAGGTGCTGCTTCAGTCTCTCATCTCTTTCCTCGGATGACAATGTTCCCATAACATCAACACCAATTTGAGATTGATTTTTCCGGAAAATATCTAAATGCTGACCTATCAAATCAGCCATGTCCCTGGAAAAGAGAAAAGCACCCCAAGTCTTAACTTTAATAGAGAAAAGTATGAATGAAGAACAGTAGATTGTAGATACAATATTAATACCAGTCACCTTGTTAGCAAGTCAACCAGATTCATCTCCTTCGCCCTGCCTGATATTTCACCAAGAGCATGAAGTATCAGGCCACGTATCAACTCTGGGGCCTCTCTATCAGGAGTAATATCTGAATACCACAAGTCCACAACAAAATCTCTCAAAATATTCTCAATAAAACTTTCAAAAGCAGCCTCAACTTTAGGTGAACCGACTTTCCTTCTCCATCTTGAAACTGGTGCCACAGTTGAAAGCCGGTGGTCATTAGCAGACAATTGTCTTTTTGACACTTGAGACAAATATGTCTGCTTCTGAACAGGCTGACCTCTCCAATGGAACTCAACTTTGAAGGAAAGGTATCGGAGAAACGCAAGTATAAGAATTGACATGGGCACATTTGTCCACATTGATTTACTTGTATCTATTTCAAACAAAGATGGTGAGGAATGTAAGCATGGACATGCATTTTAATCAAAGATACTAAGAACATTGAAACAGCAGATCACATCATTTTAAGATATCAGGCATCTACAGGTTTATGGGATAAATTAGGGTTACTTGATCTTGCGAATAATTCAGGATCAGCATTAGTTTCTTTCGAAGATGTTATCAAGACAACCGGAAAATATGGCCAGTTTGGTTTACTTCTTTAGCTTATATCCTATGGAAAATAAGGAATAACAGAAAATTTAAAAGACAAACCTTCGACTTGCCAACTATGACTCAAACAGATAACTGATGGTCTGACGCTCCAGATCTTTGGAGCCATTGTGGAAAGGTGGAAGACAGACCGAAGATTAACCAATGGTCACAAAAATTATGATTAGGGATGGCAACGGGGCTGCCCCAGCCGGGTTCCGCTACCCCATCCACGCCACGACAAAAATCACCCGTCCCCATCCTCATCCCCGCACAGGGGTGCAAATTTTTCCCGTCTATATTGTACTTTTACTTTGTTTTTGTACATTCTTCATCACCTCTCTATCTACCCTTAATTTATTTTATTTCCCTCCCGTCCTGTTTTTCTAAGCCCCCACCCCCTCCAACACACACACTAGTGCACTGGCTGTAAGGCTCTAGCTTGTTATGTCAAAGTTTTTTTAAAAAAAAAAACAAAACAAAAATGCTGCCATAGGTAGGTTTCCTTGCCCTCAACTTACAAAACATGAGGGTCCAAAAGACCTAGTAAAGCTAGAAGTTGATATCAAGTATTTAGCATTTCAAGTAGCCTACAAAGAAGGTACCACGTAACTTTAAAAAAAAAATGAAGCAGAACAAAATGAGTATTCTGTTTGCTCTACCGCCACTCACTACTTCCTTCCATCTAAAGCATTTGAAGATATATCAAGAAAACGTGATAAAATTTACCAGCATACATGAAATTTGTGGTCTTAATTTTGGTTGGGCTAACCAAGCATTCCTAAGTAATAATCCCAACTGAACAGCTCTGCCATTGGATCAAAGGCGATTGGAAATCAACAGCAAAAAAACTTCCAACGCTACAACCGTCAGGGATCCTAGCTATGTGATCATGGGGTAACAACAGGCTATAGTTGTCCGATTACCAACATTGTCCCAAGTCTCAACTTCCCAACCCATCAAATTTCCTCGCCAATTCCCACATCTGCATCAGAAGTTTCCAAATATCGCTAGGAACAAATCCTACCAATACCGTAGGAATAATCTAAAGTGATTTCCATCCCAATTAATTACCAAGCGAACTAACCTAGCAATAACCCTGCATCAAGGTGTTGGTGCCAAACAACAGAGTTGCAGGAAACGAAAAATTCTAGGTCGCAAATGGAGGGGGAGGGGGAGGGAGGGAGAGAGAGGATGATCCATGCTTACGCGTGAGGAAGTAGGAGATTGCGAAGACGCAGAGCGCCCACCACACGGTGCGCACCTTCGCCTCCTCGATCAGATCGTCCACCCCCACCATCGCTCTCCTCCGCATCTCGCCCGCCCTCCACGTGCGCGCGGGGATACGCGGCGCGGGGCGCGGGAAGGTTCCCCCTAGGGTTTCTCGTCCCTCCCGGTCGGGGATTCCTAGGCTCGCCGTCGCCGGAGATGGAGGAGAGGGTGGCGGCGGCGGCGGCGGCGGCGGCGCGACGAGTCTCCAGGCGTTTCTATTTTCTATTTTTATTTATTTACTTATTTATTTTTAAGCCCTTTTGGCTTCGTCTCCATGAAACGCCTTCACCCAGATGAGACCAGCCAGAGTTTGTGCCCAGCACGGCATGCGGGGCCCACCTGCCAGTGTGTGTCTGCTGAGCGGATGGGTCCCACATGTCAGTGCGGACAACGGCGCAACGCAAGGCTTCGTGAACGCGCGACTCCGACCGGAGATGGTGACGCTGACCGAGTGGGGGTGTGGGACCCACTTAACATTAGGTGCGAGACCAAAAGGAGTCTGGTCTAACGGCCATTAACGACAATCATGGCGGTTGATGGGTTTTTGAGCACACTGACATGTGGGGCCCTGATGGGATCTGTATGAATTTATGTACGTAGGTGGCCATTGGTTAAGGATAAACAAAAGACGGAGTACGATATAGACAGCTAGCTACACTGTGATCTGGATTCACATGCATGTATGTATGTGTGCATCCTTGGATTTGCACTCATACATAGTACAACCATGCCCGCTTGTGTCGTGTGCTCGTTCCTTCTTTTTCGAAAGGTAGCAAAATGCTCGTGAGAGATATCATTCATGATAAACAGCTTACAGCTCAATTTTGAAGAGATCATTCGCCTGCTAGCAAAATGCCGCACGTTTTATTACCTTTTGGCCCTTTTGAATAACTTATTTTACAATTAGACCTTTCGAAAAACTTATTTCGGATATGGACATTTTTACGGCGGCAACATCGTTGGTGCCGTGGTACCACGTCACGGCGCCAATAAAGTTGACGCCGTAACCCATGCCACCAGGGTCAAGGAAATTAGAAACGTTGAGTCACACGGCGCCAAGACCTGTTTGTAAAATATTATTTTTTATAGATAAGTCCTTAAATAACCTATATGTAAATATTTTTCTTAAAACAGGACAGGTCTTGGCATCACTCAATGAAAACGGCTACCACTCGGTCGAAGAATGGTGTCTCTCTGAACTTTTAAGACACCCAACACATCGTACGAAACGCAACAATCTTCGGACGTAAGGGAACACATCATCGAAAAAGAAAAGAAGAGGCTACCCGCTACAGCCTACAGGTAGAGCATTTAGGCTCGTCGAGTTTAGTACTTTGCTCTTCTTTTGATTGGTCTGCCACACTTTGACAAGCCCTTTAATTATCATCTGTATATTACATCCGTCCTTAATTATAAAGAATTTTGACTTTTAATCGTTATATTTGACCATTTGTCTTTAGTAAAAATATTATACCCCGTAGACTTATTAAATTTTATGAACTTGTTCTCATCAAGACGAAACTGGAACGAGAATGACCATGTATCCATTTATATATATCTTTACTATATTGGCAACGAAGAGCATGCTATAGGGAAACAATTTGGACTGTACGTGCATGCACCATGAATTCATGAAACACAAACATGGCTGCGCCCCTGTTTGTACTATAAAATTGATCGTTGAATTTTCAAAGTTTGAACATGTCTTCAAATACTTTTGAGTGGAGGTACTGTTTTTTCTACTTATACAAGCTCTTGTATTGGGTACTTTTTTTTTATAGCAGGTAAACAGAAAGCCCAAAACAAACATAGACAGAGTCTTTTATAGAAAAAAAAAAAGAGGAAACAACAAAATCTAATTTTAAAATAAACTGAATATAAGCGGTTTGATCGTGATAGAGTAAATGTCCGTACTTGGAGGGTGCAGAAGTGATCAAGTGATGTAATTTTGTAATGTTTGCGCTTGAAATATGTTCATTACGAGGCAAAAGTTAAAAAAAAAGAATAGAAAATTAGGGGCATTCCGAGAATTGAACTCGGGACCTCTCGCACCCTAAGCGAGAATCATGCCACTAGACCAAATGCCCATCTTGCAATTGTTCTGTGTACCATATTAATATTACACGTGGCCCCTGCCATCGTATACACCCCCAACACCCTCCACTGCTCCACCTGAGAGTCTCGCCGCCGGCGAGCAATTCCCCACGACGGCCGCCCTTAATTGCTCCCCCACCCTTGTCAATCGACAGATGGGGATGAGAGTACCAATGCGCCATCCATGTGAGCTTCAGCTTCTTTGAGAAGGGGATGGAGAAGCCGAGGTCGTCCTTACCAATTACCATGAGGGACGAGTCCTGCGATCCCCAATCTCTCTGCTGCACATTCGTCTCCTGATCTGAATGATTCAGATATGGGGTTGCTGGTTGCATCTACTGTGGTGAGATCCCTTCGTTTCGTGTTGATTTCTTGATTCTTGATTTCGATTATTAGTAAATTCCATGAGGGAATAAAATTTCTTGTGATGATGACCGGCACCTGCAGCGGTTTGGTCAAGACTGAAGATCCTTTCGTGTTAGTCTCTTGTCAGAAATGACCAGGACATGCTGGTGATCCTCCGTGATATCACATTTCCTGAGGTATTAACATTTTTTTCTTTTCTGTAACAAAATGTGTTTTTTTAATTATGTTCTTGGGAACCTTGCTCCCTTATCTGTATCCAACAGCAAACGGGACACCCGTGCGGCTTATTTTGCCTGACATAATTGCAGCACAGTGCCAGTTCTGCATATAACCTATATTATGCTGAACACAGCTATGTTTCTTTTCATTTGGTTGTAGGAGATCAGACCTAAACAAATCCTAGTTAAATTAAACACTCGTGCAGATACTTTGCCACCAATAAAAGAGACACCACATGCTCATAAGCTCACTTGTTGACTTCTATAGAATAAACAACATCAAACTTGTCTTGTACACGAATGGCTATGCCATTACATAAACTTGGTCCATAGTATACGACAGCTGCATTGAGGAGATTGGCATACCATTATTATGAATTCTAATGCATGTATGATGCATGAGGATTGAGGTCAAGGTTCAACTATCGGAAGTTGAACACCAAAACTTGGCAGTTGGCCATTTAACAAACACCTCGGTGGCAGTTGCATAACTCACCATACGTCTGCTCCCTTTGTGGTTTGCCGATCTGGATTTAGAGTTAACCTAAGCATTCTTGCGAATGCTTTGTCACCAATTCCTGAGGCATCACATAAACTTAATGATTCCTTTTGGCTAACAGCAAGCAGCACTAACTTGTAATGGATACTGATGGCTACACTATAGCAGAAAATTTTCCTGCATTATTGGCAGCAAATGGAACATGGTAGGCAAGATTCTTCCTGTCTATGGGCTTTGGCTATGAAAATGCTTTTGGTTCTTGACTATATATAGAGTGCACCACAATGGTTCAGCAGCAGCAGAGTATTTTCCTCTTTCTCTTTTCCTCAATTTCATACTGAGCTAATCGTTCAAACCTCTACAACAAACATGTCTTACCATCAAAGATCTGCAAGTTTGCCTTCTAAGCCTCATCCCACTGAAGCCCAAGTGGAAGAAGATCTGCAGGGATTAAAAGCATGCATCTCTTCATCCTCCTTCACCATCACCACAATGTGTGATGGTTTGAGGAGGCTTGGGGATATCTACAACTGCATAGAGGAGATCATGTGCTTGCCCAGCAACCAAATTGGTCTCTCCTTGCCCCAACAGAAGAAAATGGTGGAAGAAGAACTAGATAGGTCCCTTGTTCTGATTGATCTCTGCAATGCTATGCAAGAAAGCTTTGCTGAGATGAAGATGAGCATACAGGAGTTGCATCTGGTCCTCAAGAGAGGAGATGATGCGGCAGTTCAGCTCAAGATTGATTTTTTTCTCCGTCTTGCGAAGAAGGCACAAAAACCTTTCAAGAAGACAAGCAGCAAATCAACTTCAGAAGGTTGCAGATTGGTCAGGCTACTGGCAGAAGCCAGAGAGATAGCTGTCTCTCTATTTGAGTCCATATCATGCCTTTTGACACAGCAGATTCCCAGTGCAAAAACAAGCAAATGGTCTCTGGTTTCCAAGAAATTCCAGAAAACAAAGGTTGTTTGTGAGGAGAGACAATTGCAAGTGGTAGAGTGCAGCATGGGAGATCTTGAGAATAGTGCCGAGTGTCTATTCAGGAGATTAATACAGAGCAGGGTCTCTCTCCTGAACATTCTTAGCTCATAGAAATTTTCTCAAGCCTAGCTGTTCTGGCAGACTGTGGTTGCTATCCGCCTTTTAGAGGATCGTCAATCATATAGAAAACATTCCTTGTTTGTATGCACGACTAATTGTACATAAAGTTGATCCCTTGAAGAAAAAAGTTTTGACCATGTTCATGCCATGAATTCTGATTATTTTATATCTGAATGTTGTGTTCATATGTTTACTTTTTCAAGTAAGTATGTCAGGAATGTAAAGGATATTAAAAAATAATTTCCTTGTAAAATAGGATGAAACATACGGTCTCAGTTAAGATTAAACAACTTAATTTTGTGATTAAAAGAATTCTGAAGTTGGGAAAAGTTTGATGTGTCAAATCTTTCCATCTTTAAGTAAAACTGGCCAGTTATTACTTGGTTTTGATCTTTGAAATGGGCATACTACTTTCCATCCTATTAGCGTGTGGCAAACTGACAACCATGAACATGCCAGCTCTAGTCATGTGGGCATTAGCTCATAATTAGCCTGGCCAGAATTATTGTGTCATCAGATGTACAAGAATGAAACTTAAGCACATGTCACCAACGATACAAATCCTCACAGTAGAGGCAATAATCGCCTGTAACTTGTCTGGTTCAGCTCATAGCGCATTAAGTCGTTTAATCATTTTGCAGCTCTCCTAATCAGTTTCTGTTTGGATGGTCAATAATCTGATGCTTTGTGGGTGAATCTTGTTGCATGTGGATGAAACATGCCAGCAATTCCTCATGAGGTGATGATTCCATACTTAAGCTGATGTTCCCTGAACTATATATAGAGTGAGCGTGTTTCTGGAGGTTAAGTCAAACTTTCCTTCTCACTAACATTCTGTCAATACCGTGTAATCTTTTTTCTGCGGAATATGGTTCTGCTCTCTTGTCCAACAGCCCAAAGAAACTTAAAAGCGCATGCATTGGGTTTTGCCTTAAATGATTGAAGCATGACAGACACTTGTCCTATACTACACTATAATGTACTCGTGCAGACTTTAGATTTACAACATGTGGAACTTGAGAAAGCTATATGATAATATGATTAATTAGTATTGAGAAAGCTATCTATTCATGCCTGACATAGCGGTCCAATTTCATGATTGTTTTAAATATATGCTTCATAGTGGCCAAATATACAATGTACATGCCTTTTGTGTGTGGAAGCTTCGGTGCAGGAAGCACATTTAACTCATGCAGAGTAAAAAAGATTATTCCATATAACTATTGATAACTTTTGCGGTCTGAACTATTGACAGTCACCTCATTAGTCATTGCTGTATAAGCCCCTGTAGCAGTATTATTTTTCCTTCCTGGTTGCAGCTCCAAACAGCCTTTATTCGCAGCCGTTTCTTGTTGTTCTACTCGCTAGTTTTGAATGTTTGTCTCCAAATGAGACGCAAATCTGTTGTGTTTTCTCGGGGGAAAAATCTTGACTGCCATGTTCAAATGGTGTGTTGCAGTATACTTGATTTATCCGATTGAACTTGTTCTTACACAGAACCCAGATATATGGCATTCTATGTCGTATGTTATGTTTTTATAAAAAAAAATCTTGACACAATATGTTCATGTTTAATTACTTTTTTTTTTGCTTTAGCTATAAACTGAACTTTAGCAATGAAAATGGATAAGCATTTCTTTAGGACCATGTGCATGTAGCTGAGGCATATTAAAACTGCAGAGCATGTGCAACAACCCGCATGAGAAACCAGCTGGTTGTTCAACAGACAGCTTAGTTGCAGCACTTGATTTCCATTCTTATTTTATTTCACTAGTGGTTTGCCAGTATGGATTTTGAATTAACCACCTGTGCAGATAGATACACGTACACTGCTACCAATAGTTGAGACATTGCATATATTCTGAAGCTCACTTATTGATGTCTACTGCATTGAAATAAAAGAGCATCTGATTGTCTTGGAGACAGAGTTTGCTTCATTATTGCTATCAGTGGAGGTTGGCTTAGTAGCTGAATAACTTGTCAATGCCACTGCATTTGGTTCTTGACTATAAATACAGTGCTCCCAAGAAGGTTGAGCACCAACAAACTAATACATCTGTTCTTCCTTCTCTCTTCACCTTCAAAGAAAATCATCAAACCATTCACAAGAACATGGCTTGCCATCAAAGGTCTACAAGTCTGCCTTCTGAGCCTCATTCAACTGTGGCCAAAGTTGATGAAGAGCTCCGGGGTTTAAGAGCATGCATCTCTTCGCCTTCCATGACCATTGACACGATGTGTGATGGTTTAATGAGGCTTGGATGTGTCTACAACAGGATAGAGGAGATCGTGTGCTTGCCCAGCAAACAAGTTGGCCTCTCTTTGCCCCAGCAAAGGAAAATGGTGGAGGAAGAACTTGACAGGTCCCTTGTGCTGATTGATCTCTGCAATGCCATGCAAGAGAACTTAGCAGAGTTGAAGATAAGTATCCTGGAGTTGCAACTGGCCCTCAGGAGAGGAGATGATGCAACTGCTCAGCTCAAGTTTGAGTCTTTTGTCCGTATGGCGAGGAAGGCGCAAAGGCCTTTTAAGAAGATAAGCAGCAAAGCAGTTTCTGAATATTGCAATCTGGTCAGGCTAATGACAGAAGCCAGAGAGATGTCTGTCTCTTTGCTTGAATCGACATCAAGCCTCTTGCTAAGGAATATTGGTACACCCAGTTCAAGCAAATGGTCTCTTGTCTCCAAGAGGTTCCAGAAAAGAAAGGTTGTTTGTGAGGAGGAACAATTGCAAGCACTAGAGCGCAACATTGGAGATCTTGAGAATGGAGCTGAGTTCCTGTTCAGGAGACTGATCCAAACCAGGGTCTTTATGCTGAACATTCTTAGCTCTTAAAAACTTGTTGCTTTAGTCCTTGTGATTGACATCCACATTTTAGAGGATCTGTCAATCTTCTAAACAATTTTATGTTAGGATAGATAGCACACCAATTGTATATAAGTATGATCGAATCAAAGGAAAAAGTTTTGACCATGTTCTTTTTGTTGGTGTCCCTTTCTGCATTATGGTTCCTCTTACTCTTTTTCTCAATGTTGTGTTCACGTTTGCAATGAAATAGTAGGAGAACGAAAAGCTGGAACTTAGTGTCAATGAAACTGGCTAAACTTCTGTGTCAATTCATTACAGCCTTATGTGGTAGCTGGCCAATTAGTACTTGGTGGTTTGTACCTGACTTGGTCTTGATACCTCATAATCATCAATAAAGTATATTTCAGTTAGCTCATTATGCGTGTGTGTGTAACAACTGGTTATGAACTAACTTGCTCAAGTTTATTTAGTAGAAACTCATCATAACACTAGTTTTGCACAGAAATAAAATGCATATTAATACCTGTCGAGGAACAAGACTTTAAAGGTCATGTTACCAATGATCAACTTATTCGGTTCAGCTTATGGTCAATTTATGCAATGCTCATGAAGCCATCTTACAGCTGCCTTAATTAGTTTCTGTTTCAGACGGTCAAGAATACTTATCCTTTGTGATGGATCTTGTTGCAGGAGGATGAAACATGCCAGCAATGCAGCAACATGCCACGAGGTGTCAAGATCATACTTTATTTGATGGTATATGGACAATGTAAGCATTGAGCACGTTTCTGGAAGTTAAGTCAACTCTTCCTCTCACTAACAGTATGTATAGTATTTTGGTTAGTATCGTTTCCTTGGGAATCTTGCCCCCTCAACCTTTAGCCATAAACTAACTTGAACACCCGTGCAGTCAGTGCTGTCCGTAACAATGGAAAGGTGACGGATTGGCAATGCTAATAATCAATATCAGTATCACCACCCTATGTTAACTATTGAGCAACCGTGCGTTTAGAATTATTTAGAAGCATATTACACGTGATACTTTCTACATCATGTTGTAGCCTACCAATTCTGTTGCCATGAATTCTACTTGGTCAAAAAATAAAATCTGTTGTCATGGATTATATTATTACCTGTAATTATGTCCATGCGCCATGCCTGGCAAGGGAACCATTTGCAAGAATCTGTTGTCATGAAGTTTCATTACAAAAGAATCGTTTTAACTCCAGAAACCAAGAATCTTCTTTCTGAGGACAGGTGACAGACATATAGTTGATGTGTTTCTTTTTTTAACAGATGGCATGAGCTGTCTTTCTGAAAAGAGAGGAACAGATATTTGAAGTTACACTAATGTCATCATCTAATTTCATTTTAGGTTGTTAGTTTAGCACAGTGGCAGACCCAAGAATTTTCTGGTCTGGGCAAATCTAACAACGTTGAGTGTTTATTGTAAAAAAGCCTATCTTCAATCCTTATGATAACACAAAAGCCAAGTAGGAGATCGCCCATGGTTTAGCCATCGGCTGAATTCTAAATTTAGAAAATAATCGGCGCACCATGCATGAGTGGTGGTAGATCATGCTGCTTGTAGGAGAGACATGCCAACAGTGCTGCATAAACATTGAGGTGTAGCAGTGCAGGTACAATAACAAGAAGTTGGAACCCGAACCAAATTGACAGATTGTTAGAAGATGAAGTCAGCTGGTGCTTCAACGAACATCTCGGTTGCATGACTTGTTCTCCAAATCTTTTGGTCATGGTTTGACATCCTGGACTTTGAGTTGAGCACTCGTGCAGATGCTTTGCCACCAATAATTGAGACATCACATTGTCTCAAACTCAATGTTGATGTCTTTGCAGTGCAATAAAAGAAAATAATTATGTGCTGGAGACAGATGATTACACCGCAGCAGAAAACTTGCTCCATTGTCAGTTGACAGCGAATCATAGCGGATTGCTGAGATGACTTCTCAGCATCACATGCCTCTGGTTCTTGAGTATAAATAGAAGGAGCTGCAAATGGTTGAACACCAAGGAAGTATTATCTCTTGTCTTCTCTTCCATTTCATACAGTACCACTTCGGGCATCCAAAATTACAGGCATGGCTTCTCATCAAAGGTCTGCAAGTCTGCCTTCCAGGCTTCACTCCACTGAATCCAATGTGGAAGACGAACTACAAAGCCTGAGATCCTACATCGCTGCGCCTTCGGCAACCATCGGCACAATGTGTGATGGTATGAAGAGGCTTGGAGATGTCTACAGCAGCATAGAGGAGATCATGTGCTTTCCCAGAAATGCCATCTCCTTGAGCCAACAGAAGAAGATGGTGGAGGAAGAACTTGACAGGTCTGTTGTTTTGATTGATCTCTGCAATGCCATGCAAGAGAACTTATCAGAGTTGAAGATGAATATCTTGGAGTTGCAACTCGTCCTCAAGAGAAGAGATGATGCAGCTGTTCAGCTCAAATTTAAGTCTTTTGTCCGCATGGCGAGGAAGACGCAAAAACCATTCAAGAAGACAAGCAGCAAAACAACTGCTGAATATTGCAGTCTTGTCAGACTAATGGCAGAAGCCAGAGAGATGGCTGTCTGTCTCTTTGCTTGACTGCACACCAGGCCTCTTGATGAAGAAGATTGGAACACCCAGTACAAGCAAATGGTCTCTTGTCTCCAAGAAGTTCCAGAAAAGGAAGGTTGTTTGTGAGGAGGAACAATTGCAAGCACTCGAGCGCATTATTGGAGATCTTGAGTATGGAACCGAGTTCCTGTTCAGGAGATTGATCCAGACCAGGGTCTTTCTGCTGAACATTCTTAGCTCCTAGAGATTCTTGTTGCTTTGGTCCTTGCGATTGGCAGCCACATTTTAGAGGATCTGTCAATCTTCTAAAACATTTTATGTTAGGATAGCACACCAATTGTATATAAGTTTGATCTAATCAAAGGAAAAAGTTTTGACTATGTTCTTGTCAGTGTTCATTTCTGCATTATGAATCCCCTTGCTCTTTTGCTCAATGTCGTGTTCAATGTGTTTATACTTATACAATGAAATAGCAGGTGAACGAAAAGCTGGAACTTAGTGTCAGTGAAGTTGGCTAAACCTCTATGTATCAATTCATTACAGCCTTATGTGCTACCTGGCTAATTATTACTTGGTGGTTTGTACCTGAATTGGTCTTGATAGCTCACAATTACCAATAGAGTATATTTCAGTTAGCTCATCATGTATGTACCTAACAACTGGGGTTGTGAACTATCTTTCTCAAGGCTGTTTAGAAGAAACTCGTCATTACACTAACAAGTTTTGCACAGAAAAAAAAGCATATTAATACCTGTTAAGGAACACGACTTTTTGACATGTTGCCATGATAAACTTATTTGGTTGAGCTTATGGTCAATTTCTGAAATGCGCATGAACCCATCTTACAGCTGCCTTAATGTGTTTCTGTTTGATGGATCTTGTTGCAGTAGGATGAAACATGCCAGCAAGGCAGCAACATGCTATGAGGTGTTGAGTTCATACTTAATTTGATGGTATGTGGACAAATACAGGCATTGAGCACGTTTCTGGAGGCTAAGTCAACTCCTCCTATCATTAACAGTATGATGGTATGTATAGTAAATTTTTTTTAATATTGTTCCCATTGGGAATCTTGTTCCCTCAACCTTTAGCCAAAAACTAACTTGAACAACCGTGCAGTCAGTATTGTCCACAATAATTGAAGCGTGACAAAATGGCAATGCTAATAAGCAATAGTGCCATGCATCCTATGTTAACTAATCAAGCAACCGTGCACTGCCAGCATGTGAAACATGACTAAGTCCTATGGTGCAAAAGCATTTAGAGCTTAGAAGCATATTACACATGGTACTTTCAACATTCTCTTGTATGCTGTCCATTCTGTGTTGTCATGGATTCTATTTTTATGTTTAATCATGTCCATGCGGCCATGCCTGACAAGAAAACCATTGCACATGGAAGTTTCAATTCAAAAGGGCACATTTGACTGTTTTACTCCAGAAACCAAGAATCTTCTTCTGAGGATAGGTAACCAAATTGTCGACGGTTGTTATTCACTGCGCAAATGGTTCTTACTGACAGATAAACATCGTTATAGTTGTCCACGACTCCCCATAACCACGCTATCTGACAAATAGAATTTGTGTTCCTCTTTTCTTTTTTTTTTTGGGTGTGTGTGTGTTTTGGGGGGACAGATGAGATGAGTTTTGTCAGTAAAGAGGGGAATAGAGATTCCAATGTCATCATCTAAATTTATTTTAGCTTGTTAGTTTAGTCCAGTGGCAGACAAAAGGATTTTTGAGCTTGGATGAACCTAACAAAAAATAGCATTTATTGTGAGGAAAATATTATCTTCAATCCTTATGATAACACAAAAGCTGTGCGGTATATCCGCCCATGGTTTAGCCATCAACTGAATTCAAGGTTCAGAAAATAATCGACACATGGCGCATGAGTGTTAATGGATCATGCTGCTGGTAGAAGACACATGCCAACAGTGCTGCATGAAGATTGAGATGCAGGTACAACTACAATAAGTTGGAACCAAATCGACAGATTGCTAGAAGATGGAGTCAGCTGGTGCTTCAACGGTCATCTCGCCATCTTGGTTGCAGACCTGTACTCCAAATCTTTAGGTTGTGGCTTAGACATCTTGGACTTTTTTTTTTTGCCGGAATGACCGAAGGAGATCATTCAATGTTATTAAGATTAAGAGGAAGACATCCTGTACTTTGAGTTAAGCACTCATGCAGATGCTTTTTCCCCCAAAGGTTGAGACATCGGATGGTCACAAACTCAATTGTTGGTGTTATTGCACTTGAATAAAAGAATGTCCTAGACCTGGAGATAGATTGAGTGAGATTGATTACACTCAGAAGAAAACTTTTTCCATTGTCAGTTGACAGTAAATAATAGAGCAATGGTAGCTGATATGACTTTTCAAAGAAATAGCCTCTTGCCTTTGTATATAAATAGAGTGAACTACAAATGGTTGAGCACCAACAAAGTATTAGCTCTTCTCTTCCATTTCAGACAGAAACACATCTTGGCATCCACCATTACAAACATCGATTCCCATCAAAGGACTGCAAGTCTGCCTTCCTGCTCTTCACTCTACTGAATCTTTTTTTGGCCGGAATGGTCGAAGGAGGCCACTCGAATCTTATTAAGATTGGGGGAAAAAGTGACAATAAAGATTACAACGACATTAGACTGTCGAGGTCGGGTATGCACCCAAGTGCACCACCCAGACCCCACGCCACCAACACAACACAACCCACTGAGATGATCAAACACCGAACTGACCGCCGCTATACATGGCCGGCCGCCGCTAGCTCAACAAAGACACCACAACGTAGACTCCTAAAACGACGCCTCCAGCAACGTTACGACACGAAGGATGCCGCCGTCGTCAAAAGGTTTTCACCCGGAGATCCTCGCAATGGTAGGGAGACAGAAGGTACCTCGACCGCGCCCTCAAGAGGGTTACGATGCCCGAAGCCGTAGCCGTTGTCGGCCCAGCAAACACTGAGCTAGGCTTTCGCCTGGAACCATACCACCCTAAATCTTCATTGCCCATCATCTCAGAAACCACCATCGAAACATTGACAGCACGAGGTCAACACCCCACTGGATCGATGCCCCTCTGCCGATTGACTTCTAGCCCTGCCAAAAGACAGGAACGCCACCGAACCCTCCGCCAACGCCCACCATCCCATTGCCACTCACTCATGCGCTAGCTTGATCCACGTCCGCCACGAAGCCCGCTGATCTCCATGCCGGATCCGGCCGTAGAAATCGGAGATGAGCATCATCGCCTCGGTAGCCCAAGCCTTCCTCAGCGAACAGGACGTCGCCACCCTACCTATAGAGCTCCTCGCAGAGAAGGGGAGGAGCTCCACAGGCAGAGGAAAAGCTTGACCCATAGTGAGGACGACGGCACACCGCCGTCAGCGCCGCTGCTTCGTTGCTGCTCCCCACGCTTTGTCCTAGGTTTCCTTCGCCTTGCCACCCATCTGCCTCCATGCCGAATCCGACCAAGGAGGGGAGAAAGGGCGCCGCAGCCTCAGAAGTCCAGGCCATCTCTGCCACACGACCGCTGCCACCCCCAGTCGTCGACAGGGAAGTCGAATCACCCAACTCCTCGAACTGCCGAAGCCCCAGACCACCACTGATTGCGACCAATCAGAGGTGGGGGAGCTCTGCCTTCACCAGAGCGTGATGTGCGAGCCCCGCTACCAACAACCGGTAGATCAGCGCCCCATAGCTCGCAGCACCGACACGGCCACAGATCCAGCCCGCGCAGTGCCAAATCTGGCCGCCGGAGGTCGCCCACAGATCTGGCCGTCGGTGGCTGGGCTCGCCGGCGACCCTGGCGTGAATGACGGCCATGCCATCGCCGGGCGTCAGCGGATCTGGGCACACCGGCCCCGGATCTGTCCGCGCCGGCCACGCTCGTCGAATCCC
>CM002478.1:2206021-2268804 GCA_000325765.3 Leersia perrieri
GAGGCTTGCGGCGGCGTGGTTCGTCGCCCGCGTCGCCCTAGGGGGAGGACGACGCGGACCCCGTATCCTAGTGGTTACAATACTTAAGTAGCAACTACTGGCTGCTGGGTTCACCTCACTCTACTGAATCCAATGTGAAAGAAGAGCTACAGAGCCTGAGAGCTTGCATCTCTGTGCCTTCCGCAACCATATGCACGATGTGTGATGGTTTGATAAGTCTTAAAGACGTCTACAGCAGCATAGAGGAAATCATGTGCTTACCCAGCAACCAACAAATTGGCTTCTCCATGACCCAACAGAAGCAAATGGTGGAGGAAGAACTAGGAATTCCACTAAATTGAATTGTGATCAAAAGAATTGATGCTATTACAATGTGTATTCATATCAGAAATCTCAAGCTTTCTGCAGATAGCTAGTCACTATCGGTCACCAGCCAAACCTTCTTCTCCAGCCAAATTTGCAGTCCTTTCATAATTTTCCACTTAATTTGCATGTCTTTTAAAATTTACCATGGGTGATACGATTTTATTTTTTTTCCATGCCACTTTTGTGTAGAGGCGGAAACAAGCCGAGGCAAGGCTGGCTCGGCTTGACTCGCGAAAGCTTGTATGAAGATAGGCTTGACTCGACTTGGCTTGGTTAGTGAGATAAGCTAAAACCTGAGCTTCGCTTGGCTCGCTTCCTATCTCAAGCCAGCGAAACACTTTTTTCACGTATATTTCACATACATGGACTGAAGTATTCCTACCCCTAATTCGCATCTCCGACGATCAAATTCCCAAAGACCGATACGGCCGGTTCCAATTCCCACACATGATATTATACACCCTACTCTCCCTCTACCTCCTCCTCCTATGGTGGTGCAAGCCTACAGAGCCACAGCCAATGCAACTCATCAAGGTGATTTTGACATTCTCCATCCTTGTTTGCTCCTACATGTTCTTCTGGATCATCGCCTTGTCAGAGATCATCACTAAGCTGGTTGCCTTCACCGGCATCACCTACTCGCATCCTTCGCCATGCAACATGTTGGCCCGATTCTTGGCATGGCAATCATGGTTCTCTACCTATTGACTTGGTATGTATCACCAGGATCTTTGGTCATGCCATTGCCGAGCATCACCGGCGCACGCAATGGCGGGCCCACTATATAATCAAGGGTATTCAGATGAATACCCAAAAATTTTGCCAAAAAATATATTATATAGAGTATTTTCACATTTATTTATGTGGGAAAACAAAAGCTATGCTAAGTGCAATCGTTCTTCGGCCTGCTAGCTTCTTCTTGGATCAAACGTGCGACCTAAATCATTCCGACTTGTGAATAAGTGTGGCTGACGGACAATGCAATGCCAAGCATTTAAAAAAAGAGTAAATTGTATTGGTGGTATATAAACTTGATATGTATGTGCAATCTAGTACATGAACTTCCAAAACACTCCTTTTGGTGCATAAACTTGTCTAATGCGTGCAAACTAAGGCCAAAAAGACATGACGCAGCTGATTTCACTAATTTAAGTGTTGATCAGGATACTAATTCTGCACGCACGCGAAAAAGAATGTCCTATACCTATATCTATTTGGTAAAAATATTATAAGGCATAATGGGTGAAGAGAACAACATATAAAATATCGAAAATTGATGCATGGGATAGAAATAAAGAAGGGTAAAGGATAAAATAAATACATTGAACATAATAAATACAGCGTTCGCATACACCATACTCCCATATGCACATCACGTCCTAACTAACATTTTAACTTGATAAAAATAGTTTCCTTGTCTCATTTTGGACTTGGTTTGCACGCACCGAGCAAGTTCATACACTAAAATAAGTGTTTTGTAAGTTTATGTACTAAATTGCACCCACCTGACAAGTTTGTGTACCTTTAATGTAATTTACTCTTAAAAAAAATTATCAGTGTGGCTTCTACAAAGTTTAAAACAGAAAATTGAGTTATCAAGGTATATTGAGTAAATGGAGTTCTAATGTTTATCTGCAATGATTGATTTCTTGATATGACTGCTAATTATCTTTATTCAAAATATATGATGAAAAACCATTTTTTTATGTTTCTAGCATTTTTATGAATAATTATTTCATGAATGTGCCTCTCCTATTATGAGGGAGATTGGAAAATACCTAAAGATTGATGATTGTATGATTTTAGAAACATTTTCTCATAGCTTGAATTTTGTATAGTCTAAAAGACAAGGGACCATGTTCTTCTTAGCCATTCAAATTTACTTATTTTCAAAATATCAAGCATAAAAAATAGGGAAATCATATGGATCAGACGTCCGGAGAGAACGGACGCTGTATATGTGGGACCGACCACCAGGCCAACTCTCCATCTCCATCTATCTTTTCTTTTACTGGTGCGGTAGTACGGTGGTGTACTACTACTGCTACACTAGCACACTGCATGTTACAAAGATGTATGGAGATAAACTTCTGTTAGCAGAACTTAAAAAGATTTTTTCGTTCTATACTATGCACCCAACTTGTGATTTAATTATATCATTGCATTCATTGCAATTAAATCTTTTAAAAAAGATCACACATGAATATGTTTCGATGAATAGTAAATATATGTTTCAACCATTAAAATTTGATGTTTCACGTGTTAAAAGAGGATGTTTCAAATATTTTTAAATAGAACTTAACTATGCTGTACATTTTAAAGATTTTTGTTGCAATGCATATTTTTTTAATGTTGCATAAGGTACTATTAAGATGTTTCAATATTTTTTTTTATGTTTTAAGATAAAATGTTGTACATGGTATTCTTGGAATGCTTCGGCAAGTATATCCTGATGTTTCAACCGTTACAATTCAGTGTTTCACGTATGATATAAAAATGTTTCACTCAATAATATTATTTGAAATATAATCATGTGACATCACGTTGTAAAGATTTAATTGCAACAAATGCAATGGTGCAATCGGATCGTCAATCGGATCAGTAATTTGAAAGAAAAATTAGTTTAAATGTTTGAAAAGCTTGTTAGAGGAGAGATTGAGTAGATAAATGCATCATCTAGCCCTTCATCCGTAGCAGCAAGTTTACCATGGGCAACATACGCATGAGGGTGTAATTACACAGCAGAGTTGCGTACGCAAAGTCAGGCCTAGCTAGTGCAGAGGAGGGCGTCCGATAAATTATTTTGGAACGGATATCTAGATGCTAGTTGCGTCCTAAAAAACGTCCTTACTAGGTGTATAACCGAGGGCAAAAGAGAAATTTCCCTTTAGCCAACCACTATCTATACTCCTATAAAAAGGAGTAGTGGTGGTGGTAGTGAATCTGCCATCACTATCTACCCTCATTGTAATGTTACAAATTATCCCTCCAAACTTCCTGATATTAAAAAGCCAGTTAAATATAGATGAATATCCACATATATATTCAAATTAAGGTGACTGTTTCCTATAAGAAAATTTGATAACACATCCTATAAAAAATATTTATTCTAGCAAATATTAATGTATGTTTTATCCGTAGCAAAGTATGGGTATTTAAATAGTATATATAGAGGGTGAACCCTAAGGGCATTCACCTTTACTCTCTTGCATTCAATAAATACATTTATTTTATTTTGTGCCGTGTGCTCCCTATGGCTAAGGGTCTACAAACACATATATTGTTTTTAATGCTACAACACCATGAATATATAAAATTATTCCAAATTATTAAATATAGTACTTATACTTTAACTATTAATTTAGAATTATGTAATATTATACATAGAACATTTTAAGCTTATGGTCAATTTTTTTATCAATTCTGATTTTGAATACCCAACTTTAGAATGTTGGGCTTGCCACTAAACACACGAGTAATAAGAATGTCGTGACCGCTATAATGATTGCCAATACACTCACTAAGGTTAAGATAGAGCGTGATCCTGAATCGTTCTGGATCCTCTACATCACCATTATCATGTATTTGCTTATTGTGTTTGGATCCATGGGGTAACTCGTCATCAACCGATGGAACGAGAGCACGACCACGTTCACCATGCTCGCCTTCGTGTTTATCGTCTCTATAGCGATGCGGCTCATCTCATACTTATGGAGCCTATTTGTATTTATGACATTTCTCGATAAACATCTTGTCTCGTACTATACTATAGTCATCAGGACGATTGATTCTTCACTTACTGTATATGCATTTACTTATTATGGTGTTTGGGGCAACGTTGTTGGGTCATTCTTGCTCTTACTTATGCCAGTGGCTATGACGGGATTCCTTGAATATGCTGTCGTCGTATACTCATCACTTAGAGTTGGAGATATATTTATATTATTTTTGCTCTTATGGTTCCTATCTTTTTGATCCGTAATGTCGTAGCAGTTTCCTAACTGTTATGTATTCTTTTTTATACTTAAGTTTCAAGTCGAGCATTCGTAGCATAATAACAATCTAATTGAAGTTAAGAGCACATATCATGGTGTTTAAGGGCTCGAGGTCGAGAGTATAAAGAGCAATGGTCAAATTGAAGCCAAGAATGATGTGAAATATAACTTTAGTTTCTTTTGCTACAAGTCTTCTCTAAGAACACAAAGAAGAAAGGTTGGGCGTGAAGATGTTTACTTCTTAGAAGCGATAAGCCTTGTCCTGCAAGCCGGAAACCCCAGCAAGTTTACTCTGTCCGCATACCTAGCTTTTGTGTTTACTTTTTCTTTGTTTCTGTATCAGACTATTTATTATCTAGGTTTTATTTTTTGATGAAATCTACAGCGAGGCGTGATGCCAGCCTGAACTTTTATTTCAATAATGTAAAGTTAAAGTATTGGGAATAATACAAAGGGGAGGAGAAACGAGCAAGGAAAAAGTACTAAAGCTAACTACTGCCTATGCTAAGAAGCTGACGGCACGATCCATGATGGCACTATCGGCTTGGAGGAGCGCTGCACCTAAAGAAGAAGGTTGTTTGCATATCTTCTAACCATTGTTCGAGCAGGCTTGTCAAATCCGCCAAAAACCTTGGAGTTGCAGCCTTTCCAAATATTCGAAAGGAAGCAAAGAAGAAAGGTGCAAGACACTATCCAACTTGTCATTGGGAAGAATGGGGAACGAGTGCCACAAATTGTCGAAGGAGAGAATTTATAGGGCCCGCACATCGAACCCTAGAGCAGCCCAAATGGCGCGGTCCAAGTCTTCAGTTTGTGTGCAGGTGGAACAATTCACTGTTGTGGAGATCCCACGCCGATGTCACCGTTCGTTAGTGTATAGACGGTGCCGGAATGCAGTCCACATGAATATTTTGCATTTGGGGGGAGCAACATTGCTCCACACCAAAGTGGAGTAAGGCACATCCAGGTGGGTAGCAAAGGCCATTAGGTAGATAGTTCTTGTCGTGATTACCGTAGAGTGCGGCGGAGTTCGAACTCCCTCCCCCCCACCCCCGCCAACCCGCAGATGTTGAAGTTCTTGGGCCGGCGCATCAGATAGTCGGGGGCGTAGCTAGAGTTGCAATGTGAAGGAAGAGAGAACCATCGTGACTTAAAGGTGAGGCCGCGTTGTGTGTGAATAAGGCCAGGAACGCCGTAGCCGCGTTGTTGGGAACAACCAATCAATCATGCCAGAAGGCAGTTGAAGAACCACATCCAGCCTGCACCTGCACGACTAAGTTTGCTCAAAATGAACTAAGGCCAGCAGCGATGTCGCGCCAAATTACAGATGTTGTGGTGGGCGTGTCTCCAATATATCGAGAATGCGACCAGCCATATTGTTGCCTGAACCAATTCGCCCATGGGGCGTTGCACTTCTCTAGGCTTTTTTACAAAGCCAGGTAATATAATTAACTGTTATCTAAAAAAGATATTCTGTTAAATTATATCCATGCAGCCATGCTTCAGTACAAAAAAGGCACGTTTTTAACTATTTTAATTCCAGAAATCCTCTTCTGTGAGGACAGACAGTGCTTGTCATTTACAATGCAAGTGGTTCTTACCGACAAATGAACAGCATTGCAGTTGTCTGTGACTCTGTGTAGCTATTTTATCTGAAAAATAGCTCGTGTAATTTTTTAAAAAACAAATGACCTGAGCTCTGTGTTTAAGTAAAGAGAGGACATAAATTTAAAGCTACACGTTTGACGAATGCCATAATCTAATTCCATATTTAGCTTGTTAGTTTTGCTCATCAGTGGTGGATCCCAAGAATTTATCTGGAGCCAGGCAAATCTAACAATGATGAGTGTTTATTGTGGAAACAGTATCTTCACTCCTCATGATGACACAAGAAAGCAACTCCAGATTTAGAAAACAATCAACCGCACGATGCATGAGGACTGATGTTCAGTTACTACTACACAAGAAGTTGGAACCAATTGACATACGGTTACAAAATGTGCTCAGTTGTGTGCTTCAAACGAACATCCTGGACTTCTTTTGCTTGTGGCTAACTTGACATCCTGGACTTTGAGCTAAGCCCTCGTGCAGATGCTTTGCCACCAACAGCTGAGACAAATATCTCACATGGTCTCAGGGATGCTGACTTGTCATGTCTTGGAACAAAAGAAAACCATTATGTCATGGAGACAGGTGATTACACCACAGCACAAATTAAGCTTGCTCCATTGTCAGTTGACAGCGAGCAATGGTAGCTTAGGTAACTGGCTTCTGAGTGCCATTGCCTCTGGTTATTTTGAGTATAGATAGAGTGAACTGCAAATGGTTAATTAAGCACCAAGGAAGCATCGGTTTTTCTCTTCTCCATTTCAGACATAAAAACACATCTTGGCATACACACCATTACAAGCATGGCTTTCCATCAAAGAACTGCAAGTCTGCCATCGAGGCTTCACTCCATTGAATCCAATGTGGAAGAAGAGCTGCAGAGCCTGAGATCCTGCATCTCTGCGCCTTCTGTTACCATCGGCAGGATGCACAATGGTTTAAGGAGGCTTGGACGTCTAGGCGCCTTCATGTGCTTGCCCAGCAACCAAGTTGGCCTCTCATTGCCCAGCAACCAAAATGGCCACGCGTGATGCATGCAAAGAATCAGGAATAGTGTAGATGGCACATAGAATCATAGATTAGAAACAACACACTTTTATCAATTAGACTTGCAAACCGGTGATGGTATATTGGTATGCTTGATACCTCCAGGTGAGGTTGCCTGAGAATCATATGCAAAATAATGCTGCAAGTTTTACCAACGGCAACCAACAGAGAGTACACTGAAACTATGGGGGCAATGTACCTCTGATTCACTAAGATACTCCTGAACAGTTGAGGATCAACACATCTTGGCCATGAACAAAAGAAGGTTTAACTAGAGATTCATATGAAACAGCACATAGACACTGAAGGCTCAGTGAACTTGCACCAAGGTAACAAGGTTCAGAATCACTTGCCTTTTACTCCAGAGAGGGGCTGATGTGCCACTTCATAACCAGAAACAGTACCCACAACAAGATCGATCATCATGACCAAGTTCTTGTCCTACACCATTATCAGTTCCTCATAGACCAAGGTTTTGTCATTGGGCGCCCCACTTGGCAGAACATAGCACCCTTCATTTTCAGTCTCTTCAACAAGTTCCTTGGATCGGTACTGTCTGTGGAACAATGAAGCCAAGCGGACTTGTGTGCTGGCTTTTAACATGGACCAGGGAGGCCTGCAAGTAGGATTGATTTTTTTTTTCAATAACTAAAGCACTGATGACTTTGTGTGCATACTTTTGCAGCTCCATTTCTTTGGAACCTTGCAGCTTGTATCCAACTTCAAATTGATGGATCTTTCAGGGGACTTGATCACGGGAGAGGATGGGCCTTTGTCAGATAAAGACACCTTTTCTACCTCTTGGCTTGCAGTTAACGACAGGTGATTATCATGATGTATCCTTCACAGCTGGCACCATTTCTTGGTCCAGAGCTTCACATGGCATCATATGTTGCTTGTCTAAGGCATGGTGTTTGTGGATCTGTTCTTCATCTGTCAGATGTGTCAAACAATTCTGTTCCACTAAGGCAACTCTTTTATCCATATCTTTCCTGTGTTTGAATGCCCCCCACAGATAGTGTTTTCCTTGGAATACTACAATATAACACAAACTGATAAGTGGCCAAAAAATTAATATTAAAGTACGGTCATGATACAGGGTAAGGCTTTATCTAACTCATATACTCATCACCAAGGAACTTGTGTGCTGGAAAAGATAATAAAATCTTGTCAACAAGAAACTAAATATTATTAATCTAGGAAAAAGCAAAACTGCATTACACTATAATATCAATGCAGTTCTACTAAATTCATAGTTGGACATGCAACAGCATATCGAATGTGTATCACATTTTGTTGATGGTTAATCGTGCTCATTAAATCAAATAATGTAATTTGCATTATAAATGCTTACCCTGATATCCAGCTGGCAGTACAACAGAAGGAAAGACTAGCAGCCTGGCAGAACTAACAACAGTTTCTAGAACAATACCACGATCAATGACATGCTTCACTAGTTCATCAAATTCTTTGTTTGACCTGGCAAAGTAGCAAGAATATTATAAATTAATATCCAAACAGAAAAGGAAATAATATAATCAAATATGCATAGGGTCAACAAACCACGTATTGTGTGAGAAGAGAAACAAGCCTATACTCTCGGCAGTAGGTACTGATGCCTCCCCACCCTTGGGCCACACTTTCGACATAGGGAGCTCTATCATTTTCATTATCTGAGGCAAAGATATAGATAGCTCGCACACCTTCTTGCATGCTTTGTTTGACAAGTGTGCATCCAATGGAATGTAGTCCTTACCTATCTTCATGATTCCACTATCAAATGTACAACACACAAACGTTAGCACCACAGAAAAATATTATAAAGATCTTCAGAACAGAATGGAGAACTAACATACGTCCAATTAGATTCATCAATAGGTTGCACGCAAAAATATTTGCGTATGGATTGTTTTGTAGGATGTAACTGTGAAAAAGTGTTCTGATCACATCCCACATTTACATCCCCAAGAGCAGCAACAATATCCACATGCTTCTTCACTTCTCCATCATCCCCACAAGATTGACGATTTACATCATCTACTTGGTTAGCTTCCACATCTTCATTTTCCTCGTACGGTAAAATAAGTCTCCTTTGTTTCTTTAGCTTCCCATTCTTTAAACTTTGAGTGTTTTCAGAACCAGCATCAAACTCATGTATCTCATGCGCTTTTGAAGAGACACCCAAGCAAGTCCGATCAAATTGCCTTGATGGCTTAATCCGATCCACCTTTGCTATGACTCGTTTTTCACAAATGTCCATTGGATTATTCAATGGGTGGCTCCTTTCCTTCAGCACCACATCCATATTTTCGGAGTTTGGCATAGGTTTGTCCACATAATCTTTGTCTAGAGAGGAAGGTTTTAAGAGCTGCATCTTGTGCACCACATCCATATTCTCCGGACATGGTAATGTTTTGCCCATAGAATTTATGTCTAGAGAGGAAGGATGTATTAATTGCCTTTTGTGCACAAAATCCATATGCTCCATACTTGTCGATGTAGGATTAGAACCACCCTCAATCACTTGATGGGCTCGCTCAACACCATTAATTGAAGAAAATAACTCACCCCTCCCTTCCGTCTCGCTATCATTTAGATTGGACATTTCTCCAATGATTATTTCAGAACTAAATGTTTTTCGACTTGCGGAGTGTTTAGTTCTTGCATCACTACCATCACATCTTGCCTTGAATGATCTATTTCGATGATATCCCCATGACCATAATCCCTTTGTTATTTCCATCTTCTTCACATTTGCTTCCCTAATTATATAGGAACCAAGGTCAGTTTGACTTGGTTTCCTTTGATTAGACATATCTAATAAGTTGGCCACTTCATTGCCATTTGGTAGGCAATCATCGCAGAACCACTCTACTAGTGATTCATCAAAAATAACCGGATCAAAACAATATCTACAAAAATCATAAAACGCGTTCGATCAGTAAAAGAAAAAAAAATGGATGGTGGTCAATTTGTGTGAAGCACGCTATAGGCATCTGACACAGGACACACTTTTGAGTGGGGTTTAAATCAAAATTCTTCACTTTTCAATACACTCGATGTATGATGCTCTAGCCAGTTGCTATATGCTAGTAATGAATAGAAGGTTATGGAAATTGGAATACCGTTAAAAGTGAAGTGTTTTTATAGTACCTATGGTAAGGTGTGATTCTAAAAGGAGAACAATATAGCAAAAGAAAACTGAAATGGAAGCAAAAATAATATTTTTGTAATGACACTATGCGGCATTATTTCATTAAATATCTACTAGACTGTGTTGTGTGGCATGTGGTTCATGGGGCTTTCAACTTGAATCCATCTTCACGCATCACCAATATGTCCCGATTGGCTTTTAGGTTTAGAAGAGGGTTCAAGGGTATTGGGTGACTTATGTTGGTCCATTGGATATGTCTAAGTGATATAGTATTTCTCTGGACTTTTAGTCTCTAACTCACTAAGAGGAACTAAGAGACCTAACTATAAGGAAAGATGCACTTTAGAGGGTGGTGACTGGTCATGGAGCTACTCACCAAGCATAATTTGAGGATTTGCAATATAACTACTCACCATGAAAACTAAAATTTTCCCTCTCTACTTTATTCTACTTGGTATGGAGAACTTGTAAGTTACTACGGCTCTATAGTGCGGTAGATGGGATTTTTATTCCATTATTATATATATATATAAGGCATACATGGTTGTCGAAAAGAAAGAGCACCTACATATCATGAAAACTTTTCATCGTAAAATATCATAGCATGTGATTTCCAATCCACCAACACGTCTATTTGTGGCAATAGGCCTTGTAGTAAACTAATTTCAACATGCATTTGCAACCAATACCAAGTATACTTCTTAGAATAATATATTTGTGTAGAGTGAATAACACAATTTTCAGCAAGAATATAAATAAACTAGAAGCAAGTTTCATTTAGTCATTGTTGATAAAGATGCACATCCAAAACTGAGACACAAAAAACGAAAGTGTGTATAAAGAGAAACATACCGGTGACTAGTTGCACTCTTGCATTTGTTGCACTGCATGATAAGTTCTTCCCAACCAACATCTCCACACACCTCACACAAGACATTCTGCAAAAATTTACAAAACGTAAATGTGCCATCCAAAAGAACCTAGTGGTTTAGTTTTTGCAATTTAGCCTTTTTATTAGAACATTCATATAAATGCATCAAACCTATTACAAACATGGACCCTTTAAAACGGCATGATGACATATGGTACCATTTACATAGGTTTAGGACCCAACCGTCTAGGCGTCCATTTTTAGAAAAGTTCAGGTCCATTTTCGAAACAAGACATTTTCAAAAAAGGAAAAAAAAAGTAACAAGTTCGCATGGTGGTGGTCATCGTAAGTTTGTCATCCCACCACTACATCTTGACATGGTTCGATATTGTGGGCAATTGATCATTTTCGCATATGTGTTCACATAAGATTATTCTGTGCCTATATAACCTTTTAGAGTTTACAACTAGAGGACATGTCTGGTAAATTCATGAAAATTTGTGACGAATATAGCTTGTATTGAGTAATAAGTTAAGGAGAAATATACAAGAGTACAAGAGTGTACATAAAAAGGACTCTAACCTACATATGCATACAAATAACCAACATATGTAAAGTAATGACACATATATATATGTAAAGACTATATATAGGTACATGCATGAATTACACAAGTATTCGCCTAAACAGTCGTCTATATGACATTCAAATGGCAGTTGGCGAGAACGCATCCTTTTTATGGGTTGGGCAGTGGGCCAAACGGGGTTGCCGTCTAAACGTCCAAGGCGGCCAAAACGGGGCGAGGCAGGACGATACTGGGCTAGGAGGGATAGGCAGCAAGTAAAGGGTGGCATGGTGATGGCAACGGCCAAAATTTTGAGTGCTCATCCGTGCGGCCGTGTTCTACTCCAAATACCCATCTCTCGTGCAGGTCGATAGCTTGGAAAGGGAATAGAAAGGGATTAGGGTAGTTGTTGCCCTCCACCGCTCCTCTGCTGCTGCTCTGCACCCACCTCTCCTACTCCTCCACACCACTGTCCACAAGCTTTTGCGGCGTCATCCTTTTTCTCTAAGTAGAAAACCGCCTAATCCGTCTAATCACCGCCTAATTCATCTAGACACTATATAATGGGTAACCATTCGAACATTGTTTAACGTCTAGGTTAACAATGAACTACATTACCTCTGAATCTCATGTTCAGACTCAACTTATTTGGGAGGAGCATATTTTGTGTTGTTCTCAAGGGCCTATTTTCATTTGATTATCCATGATACTCACCCATTCTTGAAAGTGTGCAAGACACATGCAACATATCACATAAGAACTAGATAGTCATACACAAGTGTGCTCCCAACAACCAAATACTACCACTAGTTGTCCATAAGCACTAGAAGGCGATTGCTAAAGTGGCCGGGTTAGAGGTTAGGTAGTGTGCTAGACGCGATTGCCGTCGAAATGTCCAAGGCGGCCAAAACTAGCTAGACGGGACAGTTTTGGACACATCTATACCTATTATAAAAATAAGAGATGTTTCTGATCTTTTACGTTTTGGTGCACTCCGATGAGGGACCCAATTCATTCATTGTGATCTTTGTTTGCAGGGATGTGTTGAGGCTTCGTGTTGTGGTGTTTTCATCTGAGAATGGGGATTGGGTCGCCCATCCGTGGGTTGAGTTTGCTGCAGACAGCAACGTGAGGCAGATGTCCAACACTAGCGTGCTGGTGGATGATTCGATTTACTGGCCTTGCGGAAGCAGAGACATAATGAAAGCTGAACATTGCGACCATGGAGTTCTCCAATGTGGAATTGCCGCGAAATTTGTTGATACCGGGGTGCACTTTGATTGCTGGGGAGACTAAGGATGGAGAGCTTTGCATTGTCTATGCAGTAGATTTCGAGTTGTTAGGGTTTTTGATGCTTTGCTGCGGATCAAGGAGGGGATAAGGCGGTTGTTGCCGCTGCGGAGAGCTCGCGGAAAGAGGAGAATACAAGGCTAAGTAGATTCCTACGCACAAATCTTGATGCGATCCTACGGTGCCTGGGGTGGGTAGACATACTCCCATATAGATAAATGTTTTGCTCAGAGGAGTGTGTGTTTCATTCGTTTCCCACTATTTTCATAAAAACTCGTAGCAACGCATGGGCATTTCTGCTAGTCTAGGATAGATAAGACGATGAGTAAACAGTGACATGGTGATGGTGGCAGCCGATATTTTTGAGTGCTCACGCACATGGCCATGTTCTACTCCAAGTACCCATCTGGCACGCGGGTCCACATCTGAGGAAGGGAATAGAAAGGGATTAGGGTTGTCGCTGCCCCCATCTCTCCTCTTCTCTCAAAGTGCCCTAGCGACGGCGACGCAACAGCAGCAGCTGCAATGCTCTCGGCCACTCTCTCTACTTTTGCTCACCTCTGCTACTATTCCGCACCACCGTACAGTAACTTATGCTCCGCATCATTCTTTTCTTCTTATAAGGTACTACTATATAGTTGGTATTCACAGTTTAAAGATACTAGGGGATTAAAGTTGCAATATTTGGTGTTTCATCCTTTCAAAAAAGGTATGCCATAAATCTCACATTTGTTGCTCTCAAAATCATGTGCAAAACAAGTGATACATTAGCTATTTCCTGTCAATATGTGCATTAATTTCTGAGCAAAAAGTAGAAAACCGTCTAAAACATCTAATCCGTCTAAACACTGCCTAATCTGTCTACACACTATACAGTGGGTAATCCTTCCACTACGTCTAGGTAAACAATGAGCTACACTACCACCAAATCTCAAGTCTAGACCTCCTCTGATTATGTGTGATAGCCATGAAACCATTATTCTTGAAAGTGTGCAAGACACATGCAACATGTCACAAAAAGTGGACAGTCATACACAAGTGAGCTCCCCAACAGCCAAATAATACCACTATTATTGTACATAAGCAACTAGACTTTGTGTGGAGACCGACATGATGGGACCAGTTCTACTTGGTTATGTACAAATATATAAAGAAAATCTAAGTAACAACTTACAAGTCCTTGGATATCAACCCAAGGATGGAACCACCACCCGGTCTCCCATATTCCTCAAGACCTCAACTACGATGATATTTAACATCTACATCCCCCACCCCCTTTCTCTCTGTTTGGCCTCCATCATAAGCTGTTGACCTCGCTCACTAATGCCACACGCCCACACCACACTCATTGCTCCGATGGCACAAACCACTGCCCTGGGAACCCTCCAAGGCCTTATTTGGAAGTATTTTAGTAAGATGTGTCACAAACACGTTTGGATAGAATCACTGGAATTTGGGGACAGATAATTAAAAGGCAAAACATGAGGTTGAACCTAATGTTAAATTCTTCTAAAAACTGCGGTAGTACCCAGCCCAGTTGGCAGGGGCAGCCGTAGAGCTCCCAATCCGCCCGCAAATTCCTGCGCCTAGAGTATTTCTTCTTAGTACTGTTAGTATCATACTAGTACTCCCCTGCATTCAACTTTCTTTTTGTAATGTTAAATTTCCTATAAATTTGGCAACCAGAGAGTATGACGATTTCTGGATTGGAGCACTAATCTGGAGGCGAATTGAAATGCTACAAATTTGGATGCTCATTCGGGTTGTTTTCATCACGAGAAGGTGATCAAATCCCGTTTCACTCAGAAAACTAATCTGCCCTTAACCTTTCTATGCACAGTAACCGCCCCAAGAACACATTTCTCCCCATATTCCCAATTCATCACACACAGACACAGCAGCAAGCCGCCGCCGATGGAGAAGCCCATGGCCAGGCAAATCCACACCGGCACTCGCAGTCAGGCGGCCATCCCTCCTCATCCACCGAGGGGAGAAATCACAACGGAAAACCAACCAACCAAGCGAGATTACAGCGAAAGAAACGGAACTGATAAGGTGAAAAAAAAAAAACAAGAACAAGAACAAGAAAGGCGTACCATTTTCCTGCACCTTCAGAAGCACCTCGTCTCCTCAGTCCTCACGCATCAAGCCCCCCACAGATCCACAATGGACGCGAGAAACATTCAGATCCCTATCAATCCATCCCCTCCGATTCTCTCTCCCCATGGCACGGCAAAAACATGAGCGCCGCGACACTTTTCTCAGAGGCGGGGCGAACCAAAAAAAACGAAAAAAAGACGGAGGAAGCGGTGGGTGTATGATGATGATGAGGAAAACAAGACAAGACGGATCGAGAAGGCTGGGTGTGGTGTGGCAAAAGCGGCAGGCGGCGATGTGGGTAACGTGCCAGAGCGACGGGAACGGGGGCGCGCTCTTTATGCGCCACGTACGGAACATGCGCGATCGGATGCAACCCCGCCACGCCGATTCCCGATAGCTACCTCCGTCTCAATTTTTTTTTTCAAGTAAATTGTAGTTTGCACCGGATAAAATATACATAATTTATAGAAAGAAGTTACACTTTACATAATATAAAGAAAAGTCACAGATCTATAGAATTTCCATAAAGTTTTTAAACTATAAATCAAACTTTGTGAAACCCTAGGTTAAATTCAAATTATTTTCTAATATTCATTCATATATTTTACAAGATTTTTTTGAATTATATGGTACAACTCGATGTAAAGTAAAACTTATTTTGTGCCACTCCGGTGCAAAGTGAAAGTATACACTAAACCCGGTGTAAAGTGAAACAAGGTACGTTCTACCCGTTGTACTCTCTTTTTTATAAAGACCAGGTTGAGGTGAAAAAGAGTTATAAGTGGTTGTGAGAGTAGGGAGGTGAAAAAATTAAATAAAGAATGATTGTGATTGGTGGATATAGTATAGGTGGGTATAGAGGTAGTTGTATTTTGAGACAAATTTTAATTGATCAGGTAGTTATATTTAGATGGAGGGAGTACGTTCTTTGGAACGCTATTTTTTTTTGCATAGATTTTCTGTACTTATTATTGGTTTCTATAAAACATACAATTGGGATGTAATCATAAGGGCACATTTGATTAGTAGGAAACCATAGAAAATTTAAATAATTTAAGTTATATGGGATTTTTTTTATATAACCATTTGAAACAAAGAAATGAGTTTCCTAAATTCTATGATATTCCTATGAATGGCTCAATGCACGTGGATTTTGGAGAAAAATTTTTAAGAGCTCTAACCTTTTGGAAATTTTTCCTTTGAATCTTTCTCTCTCATCCAATTCCTGTAATTTTTTTATGTGGTTCAAACAAATAGTCATTCTAATCTTCTGTCTTGTATATGCATTGCTACGAGAATCGTTAGTTTTTCTATTTCTACGTTTTTTACATTCTTACATTTCAAATGGGACCTAAAAGAGGGAAATCCAAATAACCCGCTATTAAGTCATTAGTATTTTATTCGCTTAGATTCTTGTGTTGTGTGGGCATCCACCATAGAGAAATGGAGTTACCCCCATGTCATATTTTCAAGAGTGAGAACGTCATGCCTTCCATAAGTGTGGCAGCGGTGGTAACAAACATTGACGCATAACACAACATGACTATTCGAAACATCTACAACCGATAGGCATCCTTATCAAGATGCCATGTGTTAACTTTATTTTGCCATGCCGGAACCCATATGGCAAGAATGATTGAATCAATGTTGAGAAATCGCTAAAAGATAGCGGAAGGCAGGAAATAAAAATAGAAAGTAAAATTGTAGGGAGTCTTTTCTATAAAATTGAGTTACAAGGAGAAAAATACAAAGACTAGTGACTTATAGGGGTTATTTGAATTTCCCCCTTATAAAAGTTATGTTAAAGACATTGTAGGTAGTAGACATTTTAGATGTGTGTTTGCATATTCCCTAAAAAAAAGATGTGTGTTTGCCTATTGTAGGTGGAAATATAGTATTTAATAGTTCTTTCTTAAAAATATGTTAAAGACATTTCTACCATAGATGCATTTTCTTAAAATTATGTTAAAGACATTTCTACCACAGATGCAATGTTTATATTATTATGAACAAGGAGCTTGTTGTATCAGCAACCCATACGGCAAGAATGATTGAATCAATGTTGAGAAATCGCTAAAAGATAGTGGAAGGCAGGAAAAAAAAATAGAAAATAAACTTGCAGTGGATATTTTCTATAAAATTGAGTTGCAGGGAGAAAAATACAAAGACTAGTGACTTATAGGGGTTATTTGAATTTCCCCCTTATAAAAGTTATGTCAAAGACATTGTAGGTAGTAGACATTTTAGATGTGTGTTGCCTATTGTAGGTGAAAATCTAACATTTAATAGTCTTTTCTTAAAAATTATGTTAAGACATTTCTACCATAGATGCATTTTCTTAAAATTATGTTAAAGACATTTCTACCACAGATGCAATGTTTATACTATTATGAACAAGGAGCTTGTTGTGTCAGCACATTAACAACAAGAAATAACTTCAATATATAGATTTAGTATCCATCGATCAATCAAAGAATTTTTTCGTAAATTTCAATCATCCTTCAACACCCTACCAAATAAGGAAAATAGATAGGGACAATGGTGAGAGAGTGATCGGAGGGGAGGAGAACTCACTAGCTTTAATTTGAGAAGTGGAAGCCCAGTGGTGGCGCAGCAAGGTGATGGTGGCACCGCCTTAGTCGTTGGAGATGGGGAAAAGATATTTTGAGGAATTTTGAGGAGAAACAGCAGAATTTTGTGAAGAAAGAACATCCTTCAGAGACCCATCATCAACTTCTACTGCACCCATGGAAACAATTTCTGGGACAACAAATCCTTGTGAGCACAACAACCTAGCAGCGACAGATCCAACGACACGAGCTCCCAAATAAAAGCTTGAAGGAGAGAGGAGGGGAGGTCGATCTGACAGATTTCAGGTGAAGGGGAACGAATACAACAACAGCAGTAGACGAGGTCAAGATCCATTGTTTAGTGGTGTGTAACTGCGATGCTAGGGGTGGATAGAAGATATTTTCTTGAGTAATGTTTTATTTTTTGTTTAGAAAATTTATATTGTTATGTGTTTATAGCTTAGTACAATATAGTAAATAAAAAAGTACGAATGGGACCGATTATGAAAAAAGTGGCCTAACTATGAGTTCTTACATTATTGTTTAGTTATTGGCAAATTTGGATATATGACATCCAAAGTTCTAGTTTTTGGTTTCATAGCATCAAAAGTTTGCAGTTCACTTCAATAGCCTCCAAATCTAGCTGTCGTTCCTAAGTAGAGCACTTCCGTTAGAACTCTTTCGTTTCCCCTTTTGTTTGATCGTTGAGATGGACTCTCCCGTCCTCGTTGGCGCCCCAATCATCCCTACGCAGCAGCCTCGCTGCATCCATCCATCAGTCGCGTGGTCGCGCCATCGCCAGCACGTGGCAGCCTTGCCTCAGTCCATCCAATTCCGACACGTCCGATCGCTTGATGTGCCACATGCCCGGCGGAGACCGCCAACACCTATGTTGCACGCCCATACATTGGACAGTGGCCCATTCATGCTCTGCATCAACACCCGCTCCATCCAAATCAAGTATGTTTATGGGCGTGTTTCATTTTTGAACTTCACTTACTCGATCAAAAACGTTAACCGTATCTTTATGTTGATATGTATGCATATATATTAGCCTAGCTAGTACGTGAGATGAGATCAAGGAATCATATAGAGGAGGAGAAGGACCATGGACCCTAGATTCATTGATACAAGAGGTATATCTTCTTCTTGTGTTTTCCTTCTTAACTGTGCACTTTTAAATCATTTCTTTTGGCACATCATTGGAGGCACGGGTGGTAGGTTGGCTGCCGGCAAAGAAGGAAGCATCCAAGAAGATGAATGACACAAGCCGCCATCGGCGACGTATGACTGCGGCTACAGAAGACCCCCAGGCACACAGCTAGGCTAGGACCACCAGTCCACCACCAAAAGACGGCAAGGCGGAGGCCGCCACTGCGCGCGGTAGAACCCCCACGAACGATTGAACGAGCGACGGTGTCAAGAATTTATCTGTTCCTGGTGGGTCAGCTACCGTAAAAGAAATCAGGAAACAGGAGAGCTGGACGGAAGTGCTTGGGACAGTAACGAAAGAGAGATTTAAGTGCTACTAAAGTGATATAGGAACTTTCAATGCTATAGATCCCAAAACCGAAACTTTTGATGCTATAAAACTAATTTTGCCTTAGTTATTTACCATATATAGCATGTTTAATGTAGTTGTACAGCTTCGGTGCAACAATATTAGTTCTCTGCCGGTGGCTAATATTGGTGGCTTGGTGCAAAGCAGCCATAGCCGCAGCTAATAGAAGCCGCGAACAACGACTATGGTACCCAGAATAAAGCTATTTTAGGGTGGATGGAACATTTTCTTGTACAACGAATCTAGACAACCTCTGGGCGGATGTTAAAGACATTTATAACATAGATGATGCAATGTTTATTATAGTGTGTATTTATGTGTGACCCATATATATCATGGGACTTATTTGTTTTTCTGTTTCTCTAATTTCTACACATCTTATAGGCACGATTGTGAGATTGTGATCGGAGGGGAGGAGAACTCACTAGATTTAGGAAGCGGAAGCCAAGTGGTAACGATGGGTCGTGGTGGCGCAACAAGGTGATGGTGGCACCGCCGTAGTCGTTGGAGATGGAGAAAAAGATATCTTGAGGAATTTTGAGGAGAAACAACAGAATTTTGTGAAGAAAGAACATCCTCCAGAGACTCATCATCAACTTCTACTGCACCCATGAAAACAATTTCTGGGACAATAGATCCTGGTGAGCACAACAACCTAACAGCAATAGATCCAACAACGCGAGCTCCCAAAGAAAAGTTCGAAGGAGAGAGGAGGGGAGGTCGATAGGAATTTTTTTAGAAATAATATTATTTTTATGGAAAATTGCAAAAATAGAAATTGATGGGGGAATATCGCAGAAATAGAAGCCTACCGTCACGGGGCGTGGCGGTAGAGCGCCTACCGCCAAACCCCGTGGCAGTAGGGTACCTACCGCCATGGGGTTTGGAGGTAGGGCGCCTACCTTCATAGGGTTTGGAGGTAGGCGTCCTACCACCGTGGGGTTTGGTGGTAGGTGTGAAGGCATCTGCCCCACATTTAGATTCTTAAAAAAATTTGGGTCAAAAATGTCATATCAATGTTTGGACACATATATGATGTATTAAACATAGACTAAAAAAATAAATTACATATTCTGACTGTACACCGCGAGACGAACCTTTTGAGCCTAATTACGTCATGATTAGCACATGTTGATTACTGTAGCACTTATGGCTAATCATGATGTAATTAGGTTTAAAAGATTCGTCTCGCGGTGTACAGTCAGAATATGTAATTTGTTTTGTTATTAGTCTACGTTTAATATGTCATATGTGTGTCCAAACATTGATGTGACATTTTTATATAAATTTTTTTATCTAATCGCAGACTGAGAAGGGCAGATGTCTCTGCACCTACCGCCAAACCCCGTGGCGGTAGGGCACCTACCTCCAAACCCCGTGGAGGTAGGGCACCTACCTCCACGAAGTTTGGCGGTAGGCACCTATTTCTGCAATTTTCCCCCACAGCCTTCTATTTTTGCAATTTTCCATAAAAAATTATTATTTCTTAAAAAAATTCGAGGTCGATATGCCAGATTTCAGGTGAAGGGAAACGGATACGACAACAGCAATAGACAAGGTCAAGAACACTGACGGGCCTTGCTGAACCAGCGTGTGGCGCAGAACCTGGCAGTGGCAAATCTAACGACACTAGCTATCGAAGATGAGCAAAGGAGATAGGAGAGAAGTCTGCTAGATTTGAGGAGAGGAGAAATAGATGCGACAACCATAATGGTCGAGGTGGGCAACACGGGTTGGTGGTGTGTTGAGGGTGGAGGGAGTGAGTGGCGGCGGTGGTGGGCCATGTGAGGTGTTGGGATGGAGTGAGAAGAGATTATGTTTTATTTATAGATATATACGAATCTTAAAGCAATTCTAGCCATCCAAAAGTGATGGTCAGATAAAGGTGCGGCCGGGGATGAGAGGAGGGAGTGGTGATGCTGATGAGTCACGTGATGTATATGATGGATCGAGAAAAGGTTAGGTTTTACTTACATGTGTGCATGTAACTCGAAACAAATTATAACCGTCCAAAAGCGATGGTTAGAGAAGGGTGCCGCTGGAGTGACGAAACTGGACGCCACACCACTCGGATGCGAATGCACCACACCGATGCAAGATCCATTGTTTACCGGTGGATAGAAAATGTTTTTCTTGAGTAATGTTTTGTTTTTTTTTGTTTAGAATTTTATATTGTTATGGGTTTATAGCTTAGTACAATATAGTAAATGAAAAAAGTACGAATGTGACCGATTATAATAGGACTGAAAAAAGTACAACATTAGTTCTCTACCGGTGGCTAATGTTGGTGGCTTGGTGTTAAGCAGCCATAGCCACCGCTAATAGAAGCCGCGAACAAGGACTATAGTACCCAGAATAAAGCCATTTTAGGGTGGATGGAACATTTTCTTATACAATGAATCGGGACATACTCTTTGCGGATGTTAAAGACATTTATACCACAGATGATGCCATGTTTTATTATGGTGTGTATTTATGTGTGACCCATATATATCATGGGACTTGTTTGTTTTTCTGTTTCTCTAATTTCTACACATCTTATAGGGACGATGGTGAGAGAATGATCGGAGGGGAGGAGAACTCACTAGATTTGGGAAGTGGAAGCCCAGTGGTAGAGATGGGCCGTGGTGGCGCAGCAAGGTGATGGTGGCACCGCCTTAGTCGTTGAAGATGGGGAAAAGATATTCCGAGGAATTTTGAGGAGAAACAACAGAATTTTGTGAAGAAAGAACATCCTCCAGAGACCCATCATCAACTTCTACTGCACCCATGGAAACAATTTCTAGGACAACAAATCTTGGTGAGCACAACAACTTGGCTGCGACAGATTTGATGACATGAACTCCCAAAGATGAGCTCAAAGGAGAGATGAGAGGAGGTCGATCAACAGGAATCGAGGGGAAGAGAAACAGATGCGACTACAGCAACTGATGAGAAGAAGAGCAGTGGTGAGCCTTGTCAAACCAGCGTGCGGTGCGCAATTTGGCACTGACAAATCTAACGACACTAGCTGTCGAAGATGAGCAAAGGAGAGGGCAGAGAAGTCCACCGGATTTGAGGAGAGAGGAGAAACGGATGCGACAAGCATGATGGTCAAGGAGGGCAACACGGGTTGGTGGTGCGCTAAGGGTGGAGAGAGGGAGTGGCGGCACTAGTGAGTCGTGTGAGGGATGGGTATGGATAGAGAAGAGGTTGGGTTTTATTTATAGATATACATGGATCTTAAAGCAATTATAGTCATCCAAAGACGATGGTTAGATAAAGGTGTGGCCGAGGATGAGGGGGAGGGAGTGGCGATGCTGATGAGTCACATGATGATGGGATGGATCGAGAAAAGGTTAGGTTTTACTTACACATGTGCATGTAACTCAAAACAAATTATAAATGTCCAAAGCGATGGTTAGAGAAGGGTGCCCACAAGGGTGAGCGGATGGGTGACGACACCAGAGTGACAAAACTGGACGCCACACCACTCGGATGCGAATGCACCACACCAATGCAGGATTCATTGTGTAGCGGTGTGCCGGTGTGTAACTGCGATGCTAGGGGTGGGTAAAAAATGTATTTCTTCACCATAATATTTTTGTTTAGTTTTTTATATTGTTTTATAGCTTAGTACAGTAAATGAAAGGTACAAATGGGACCAGACTATAAATAGGATAATGTATTTTGAGAAATCATGGCTTTTGAGAAATCATATATGTTGAAGACATTTCTACATAATGTATTTTTTATGTTTTAATGTTTGTGAGCAGTATATCATCTGACGTGTTGTTTTCCCATTTTTCTCCCTTATTTCTTGACACCTCATCCACATGTCATGGTTAAATTTTACTATTGTTGCGATAGTACGAGTGCCCTTACTATGAGTGCTTACATATAATTTAGTTGTTTACCTTATATAGCATGTTTAATGTAGCTGCTACAATTCGGTGCAACAACATTAGTTCTCTGTCGTGGATAATGTTGTTGGCTTGGTGCTAAGCAGCCATAGCCGCAGCTAACAAAAGCCATGAACAAGGACTATAGAACTACCTTTGTCCTAGAATAAACATATTTTTGAGCAGATTTAGGGCTGTCTTCAGAGTGTCCTAGTTTTTGCTATTATGAGCTATGTGGAAGGCTTGAACTAGCAATTGTTTGTCAGACATGAAATAGCTATTTGTGTGTAAGACATATACTTGCTATTATGTGTTAGAACTTCCTATTATGTGTAAGTGTAAGACAAGGAAAACTTCCTATGTGTGAACCACATATATGTAACCTTCCTATATGTTATGGCTTAAATTATGTGACCTTCCTATCTATTATGTTGAACTTAGAATTTTTTCATTCCTATAAAATGGAATGTACATTAATTAGTTAATCATGGCTCTAATTATCCATGAATTAGCATTTGCAAATTAATCTATGGCTTATATTGTTTTTTTAAAAATTACTCTAGACATTAAGTTCTTAATTATGGCAATAATTATTGTGTTATTTGAAATTATCACCATAAGAGGTAAACCTCACCAACAAAATGTGTGGAGGTATCTATATCCAACCACCCCACCTCTATCCGTCCATCCAAACATGTGACGGAATCACTCCATCCCACTCTATCCTTTCAACAAAACAAAAAAGATAGGGTTAAACCCATTCCTCCAGTCAAACAAAAACAAACCGATACCATCCCATCCTAATCCTAAAGCCAAACACATCGTAAGTGTTGATCTTTCTATTTTTTTAATCCAAATAGTCCTTTAGATCCAACTAATCGAATCCGGTTAGATTAGAAAAAAATGGGCGGAGCTGACGGAAATAGAATGGGGGTGCAGAGGATAACTCACCAGCCTTGGAAGGTAGAAGCCTAGCAGTGGTGATGGGTGATGGTGGCATCATCTTAGTTGTAGGAGATGGGGAGGACAGCAACCTGGCAGCGGATATGACAAAACGAGGTGTCAGAGATGGGCTTGCAGGAGAGGAAGGGAGGAAGGGAAATTCTCATAATATGAGGAAGAGGCCGGAGAAACAAATGCGACAATGGCAACAGCCGATGAGAGCAACACCAGTGGACCTTGTAGGACTAGCACGCATTGCTTAGTGAGCTAGGGTTGGTGGTGAGACCAAGGGTGGAGGAGGGGAGTGGAGGCGCGTGAGGGATGGGGATGGATCAAGAACAAGTTAAGGTTTATTTATAGGTGTGCACGGATCTCAACGTAATCTCTCATCGTCCAAAAGTAGGGTCCCGTGGGTGGAGGAGGGAGTAGTGGCACTAGTTAGTCACATGATGGAGAGGAATTGATTGGGAAGAGGTTTATGTTTATTTATAGATATGCACGGATCTCAAAGTATTCTTAGTAAGAAAAGAATGATGGTTAGAAAAATATGTGCATGCGGATAAGGGGATGATGTGACGGCATTAATGAGTCCTTCAAGGGATGGGATGGATCTTGAATGTGTTATGTTTATTTATAGATGTGCACAAATATAATGCTTAGACATCCATAAGAGATTGGTAGAGAAGAAGAGAAAAAAGCAACCCCATGTCTCCACGCATGATAAATAGCGAACTTTAGGTTTCTTGATATGGCATTGGCAGCCCCATTCTTTCTTTTCCTTTACGGAACGGCCACAAAAAGTTCTGCTACAATTTATAGAAGAAGAAGAGTTGACCCAGTTTATGATGGAAACTGAGGCCAAATATCATTTAATAACACGGCTAATTAAAGAACCAGCAAAAACCACATAGAAGAGAAGAATTCATATGCTAGAATCAAGAATTAGCTGACTTGATTGAAAATTCATCCCTAACAGCAATTATGTACTTCAGTCAAAAAAAAACAGCAATTATGTACATATTTTCACCATCATCGGTGAAAAACGTTGTGCTTAAACATACAACCCGTGGCACTGAGATCTGAGTATACGCCAAAAAATACTGACACATTCTCCAGGCCACTGAAATGGGGAAACTTGACAACTCACTCCCTAGGAAGAACTCGGGAGCATCTTACCAACTTTAACACAAGGTTTCCAACTACGAAAGATGTAGAGGAAGAATGCATCTATCAGCTCGGCCAAGATAGGGTTGTTCAATTCAGGCAGCTCAAGCTGCTCGATCATTTCGGTAGAGACCGACAAGCTGGTATCCTTCTCCATATCAAAGGGGAACTGAACATTCTTGAACTTGCCTACAAAGAAATTTTTTAGTAAGACAGAAACTTTAGTCGTTTTGTTTTTCGAAAAGACATGAATTAAGCTGTATTTAAATCCTAAGATGTCATTTTTATGCTTATTATTACCATCAGGAGCAGGGAATCTCAGAAACAGCATAACAGGGTTGGTGGTGCTCATGTTCCCTTCCAACACAAATTCACTTTTCTGAAGCACCAAGCTGAAAGATTCCTCCTTCCCATTGACAGTCCCATTCGGTGCCAGAGAGACAAAAATTGGTTCATCATTAGAGTCCAAGTCTATGTTTTCTGTTATTTTTAGTAGTTCTTGCACTGAATTGGATCTTTTATCATTCGGATCATCGCTCTGAAGAAAAGGGCTCTTCAAGAGCTCACTTGCAGGCAATCTATCAGATACTGAAGCTAGACAGCTCTCAATGAACTCTCTCACTTCAGCATCTTTAACTTTGGAGAGAGCAGCTGGCTTTACACCCTGCAGTCATAGCGCCATGAATATGTGATATGTTCAGCTACCAGAATCTTAAAAGTAGGCAAGTATGAATGTTGTATATCGAAGGCCACTTACTTCAGTGATCTTCTTATATATCTGAACAAATCCCTTGCACTCGCTGTATGGGCATTCACATGTCACCATTTCAAGCATGCACATTCCAAAAGAATAAATATCAACCAGCTCATTATAATTTTCACCAAAAAGCTCTGGTGCCATGAATTCTACAGTGCCTGTATTTGACAATAAGATCAACAGTTTGATGCATGGTTTACCTTAAGATAACGTTGTTTGAAGAAAGCATAAGACAGTCGTCTCCAATCCTAGTATTTTACTTGAAAGTAATATTGTGGCTTTGTAGAGCACTTTACCTACCTTGTATACTCCGTGTTTTCCTTTGTTGCATAACCATTGCTAAACCAAAGTCTCCAATCTTCACTTTTCCATGGTTTCCATTGATAAAAATATTATCACACTTCAAATCCCTATGTATGATTGGTGGCTCTTGACTATGTAGATATTCCAGCCCTGTCAGTATTTGTTTTGCCCATCGCCTCATTGCTTTCATGTCAACATTCTTATGCTTTGTACGGTACCTGGTCATATGCATCAAACATATTTATCACATGGAAGAAAGGTAGGAGTACTAAATATATGGAGTACATATCTAACGATCGAGTTAAGTGGTAACAAAACCATTGTTGAATATTGTGATAATTAATTCTGTTATGGTGTATTCCAAATGAAAGCACCTAAGAAGTGAGAAGAAAGCTACACTCATTTGGTGTATTGCAAGGTATATATTATTTGTGCCACGTTTTTGAAGTAAGATTTCTCCAAACTATCTACACTAGCATGCTTAAAGAACTTTTTCTAAGTTATTTCTTAACTTCATAATATGTATCCATATGAGCAATTTTCTCTATCCATAATTTATCCAATCATTCAGTTGTAACACGCCCTCACCCAGCCCACATAGGTTTGGCTCCTGAGACCGATGTGCTATTTAAGGACTTTTCAGTCCCTTAATTTAACAGCACACTCCCCGTACTTACTTCCCTTTTTTTTTTTCATGAAAGCCCATGGTGAAACAACATAAACTTGATGGCACTTAAATATCCTAATCATGAAACACACTTTCTTTGCTCATTTGTTACCTTCTGCCTTCTTTCCAACAAGGCAGATATGAATACAGAACAAAACAAAATTAAACAAGACCTACGGGTGAATCAAAAAAATAACTTTGAAGAAGGAAAAACAAAAAGGCTACAAAGTAGTGCTAGCTAGTTAGAATGAGCAAGGAATGGATGGCAGGGGCATATAAATACATACTCTCTCAAATTACCAGATGTGAACAACTCAGTGACAATGTTAACTGTCCTCTTGTTGGTGTCAACCCAGGATGCATAGAGCTTGAGAATGTGCTTATGCTGGAGCGATTTCAGCAGCTGGATCTCCGTTCGAAGCCGCTGCAATTCCTTGGAAGAACCCATTATTCGGTCGTTTATCTCCACCTTACCCCATGCCACCTCAATTCCATCCACCGCGTCAAAAGCCTTGTAGCTGTCACATAATTACCAAGATGGTGTCATCTTAATAAGCTATGTTAAAATGCTTGTAAACATCGGACTCGTTTGGAACACAAGAATTGCCCGGTTCAATTGCGTCGTAAAATTGTTGGGACACAAACACTACAAATTTGTATGTTTTTTTTTGGTTTTTTGGCATTAACAATGGTAACCTAGCGGTTTACAAATCGCATATTAGACCTCATTTGGAATGAACAAATTTCACGATCCAATCAAATCCTCGTCGGATCCATGAATTTGATCCGTTCGTCCCAAACACTAGAGAGTAAAATTGTTGGGACACATAAACACTACATATACATGTTTTTTTTTTTTGCATTGACAATGGTAAACACTAACCTAGAGGTTGCCAAATCACATATTAGACCTCATTTTGGAATGAACAAATGTCACGATCCACCTGGTCGGATCCGTGAATTAAATCCGTTCGTCCCCAACACTAGAGATTTAATTTGATATATTTTTTCACAAGACATTGACGAATATAACAATTAGTCGAGGAGAGAGGTAGAAATTTGAGGCATACACTGTCTTGGAGGATCCCGATCCGATAATCTCCTTGTACTGCACAAATCATATATATGCACGAAATCAAACAAATCACATGAGCAAATTCAAACTAATCAAGGGATTCATCCAACACGAGAGAGATTGGCTAGAGATTAACGCACCCGAAGGTAGCGGCCGGTGGGGTCGGACTCGGCGACGTCGGGATCCTCGTCGGGCGGCTCCGCCGGCTGCTCGTCGGCGACGTCCGCCGCCGCCGGCGGCTTCGGAGGCATCATGGATCGGTCGAGGTCGCCCTCTCCGACGAGTCGATCGAGATCGGCTTCTCGTTGATCGATTTTACGATTCGATCGCCAGATCGATCATTAATGGGAATCCGCGTCTGGTCGATCGGATCTCAAGAGGAATTTTGAGAGATAAGGATTAATGGGGGATTGATTGCATTTCTTTGCATGGGTGGTCTCAGGAGATGAAACGGCCGTTTGAATAATGAACTGTGGGCCGGGCCGGCCACTTGATTTGTGTATAGGAAAATCAAGTTTAGGATACCCGTCAAATCGCTCGTGTCCCTCTCAATCTCATACGTAGACCCTGTTTACAAATGGAGAGAGAAACCCGAAAAAAAAAAAGAGAGAAGCAAGGAGTTTTATAATATATGGCATTTTGACTTTTTATTTACGACTTTTAATTATTCATCTTATTTAAAATTTTATTATAAATATAAAAAGGATAAGTAATTTTTAAAATACTTTTGATGATAAATTACTCCCTCCATTCCATAATATAGGAATTTTTATTTGGATGGAACACATTCTAGGACCAGTAAGTCACAAACAAAATAAATGATAATTTTATTATTTTTAAATAAGATGAATGGTCAAATATTATAAGTAAAAAAATCAAAACGTCTTAATTACATTGTGAAACAGAGGGAGTATATTATTTCTCCATGCACAAAAAGTTATATTATTTCTCAATCGAGTAGTGAATTTAATTTTTATAAGAGTAAATTCCACGTAACGAGCCATAGATATTAAGATATATTAGCGAATTTCACCGTTCTCAATCGAAATTGTGACAGATTCAGATATATTAGCGAGCCATTTCATTTCAGGTAGTTGCAATGTTAGTGGGATGAAGTACCACGAAAATTGTGACTCTTTCTTACAATGGACCCACATACGGTACCAGGCATGCAAATTAATTGCTAGTTGTAAATGATTTGCGGCACGTTAATGTGGCACATCTGCTCCTAACAAATGTAGAGGACATACCAAGGCATGACATAGACAACCAACTCATCGCACTTGCACCAAGTGGGAAAGTAAGATGGTCTGATACTCTGATTACACCAGTCACATGGCTGGCACACCTGAGTAGTCTAGTTGTCCTCATGTCAAGACCCGATTAAAATCATGGGTGGCTAGCAAGTGGCTCCAAAATAGAAGTAGGAAGTAAGCTCGGAAATGATGGTTAGGGGTTGTTTGGTTTCAAGGAACTTATTTTTCGTCACTGTCACATCAGATGTTTGGACGCTAATTTAGATATATTAAAAATAGACTAATTACAAAACTCATTCCATAACCTTAGACTAATTCGTGAGACAAATCTATTAAACCTAATTAATCCATGATTAGCCTATGTGATGCTACAGTAAACATTTGCTAATTATAGATTAATTAGGCTTAATAAATTCGTCTCAAGAATTAGCTCTTTTTTACGTAATTAGTTTTATTATTAGTTTGTTTTTAATACTCTAAATTAGCGTCAAACATCTGATGTGTCAAATACTAAAATTTTTAGTCTGGTTGTAAATGGAGCTTACATGTGCCAAGCTTATATGTGAGCGGTGTACCTGGATTCTTGTGCTTTCGTGCACAAGCGGTTGATGAGCTAACTACATAAATATATGTATCGTGCTACAACATCCCACGGGATGCTAATATTGATGTGGTGTGTGTTTTTTTACTGTGGGAAGTTGGATCTATATGTGGGTGGTAAGATTTCTAGAATTCTATGGTTGTAATAAGCTATAAGCTTTTTTCTTATTTTCTCTATTATTATAAATAGGGGTGGAGCTTTCTTGAGGCCAAACCGGGTCTTGGCCTCCCCAGCTTTAAAAAATTACATATAAGTCCTTTGGTTCTACAAAATAGTATAAGAAATATTTGTATAATAGTCTCTGTCTTAAAACATATTCACATATTGGTCACCATCGGTATTTTCACCGATCTCCACCACTGACTATAAACACGTAGTAGACTTCCATCCACTCCCATCATATGTGCATCGCATCAGTTCGTTTCTTTTCAAATGATGTGTAGCCGCCGCTGAATCTAATGTTTTATCGTCAATTGGTGGCCTCAACCCAACCTCAATCGTATGGGTCTGACCAGTAATTCATCGTCATTAATCCCCAATCATACGAATTTAGCATGGTGCAATTTATGGGCATATTACTAAGTTCTCCTAACATTGTAGCAACTTGTAATGGCCCCCTAATTAATGTTGCAGTGATTTGACCGGTACGTGAGACTTCTCTCCCTCGTCGTCCTCGGTCCTCCACTCAATCACAGTGATGTATGATGATAGCATGTCGTAAGGACGACGACCACTAGCTAATTTGCTCTTATGCATACAAGAAATAAACAAATGGAACAATGTGATGCAAGTATAAGCCCAAGTTTGGTCTCTTAAGGGAGTATCTCGCATGCTACCTAGCAAGAGGACAGCCACATGAGCAAATTATACCAATGCACTAGTGATGGTGAGAACTAATACCATGCACGATGAAGAAATAGCTAGTGCATAGTAAAAAAGTGATCTACGAGATCCACCATCAGCAAATGAAGAAATGACTCCTGCCTAAACCCTCACTAATGCATGTCACATTCATGGACACCAACAACCCATTACTAGTCTACCCATGTCTGTAATTTCTGAATTCAACGAGCAAAAGAAACCATCCACTACAAAAAATGTGGTGTTACCAAACTAATTAAACTCAGTCGCAGTTTCCACAGTCAAAAACAAAATTTCCACCCTAACAAAAAAATCACCTCATCACCATCACCAACCGAAATCCACTTAACTCAAAATTCCTATATAAACTCAACCAAACCACATCTGCTAATTAATCAAACCAAAAACATCAAAGAAGCTAACCAATTAATTAACCAAGATGGCATCAAGAGCAGCAACTTCTACTCATGCAGTAGTAGAAGTTGCCATCAAGATGTCATCATATTCATTCCTCATCGCATTCGCCTTCGCCATCGCGTTGCTCTCGCCACGCCACGTCGATGCCACGTCGCGCTCGCTCCTGCTCGCCGCCGATGCGCCGGCGCCGGCGATGTTCGCCGCGGCGGAGACGCCATTGGTCGAGCCGCCGGCGGCTGCTCCGCCGGTGAACGCCGTTGTTGTCGGCGTCGGCGAGGCGGTGCCACCGCCGTTGGGGAAGGAGAACGGCCATGTCAAGAAGAGCAAGCATAAGGAGCACGACAAGCCGGCGTCGCCGCCGCCGCCGCCGCTCAAGAAGCACGAGAAGGCGCCGCCGAAGTCCAAGCACCACGCGCCGCCACCGCAGCAGGATTTCTCGCCGCCGGCGCCACCGCCAGAGTCGTCGTCGACGAACACCCCTGACGATGCGCCGCCGCCGGAGACGGAGAATCCCCACCACGGCGGCCGCGACCGCCGTAACCATTGGCCGCCGTTCCCTGCATGGCCGCAGCCGGGGAAGAATTGGCCACCGCTGCCGCCGTTCCCCTTCCACCCACTGCCGACGCCGGAATGGCCGCAACCAGGCGAAAAGTGGCCGCCTTTGCCACCGACGGCGCCGGAATGGCCGCATCCGGGGAAGAATTGGCCGCCGCTGCCGCCGTTCCCCTTCCACCCGCCGCCGACGCCGGAATGGCCGCACCCGGGGAAGAATTGGCCGCCATTGCCGCCGTTCCCGTTCCACCCTCCGCCGATGCCGGTGTGGCCGCACCCGGGCAACCATTGGCCGCCGTTGCCGCCGTTCCACGGCGGCGTCGACGTGCCGGCGGCGATCAAGGAAGAAGAAGTGCACGGGTGATGCATCTTGCATTGCATGGTGCTTGCAAACTAAGGAATTTAACTTGAGGAAATTTAGTATTACATCGAGCTTCGTTAGATTTATAGTCATTTCATAACAGAAAAGACTAGTAGTAGTACGAATAAATTTTAAATTTGGACGGCATTTGTCCAAGATGATTGATATTTGGTCGATGTCCCCACATGAGGGGCATGGTGATATGGATAAAAGCAGCATGGCATTTGAGTTTGCTTATTGTTGTGCTGATTGTGCATGCATGTATGCCTGGTGTGATCGAGCTTATAATCAATCAATTATTGAGGGAACAATGTACGTGTACAGATGACCAAATCATCCTTTTAACACCCAACTGATCCATGTACCCAACAGAAAATGCGAAATTATGTCAAATACTACTAAAGGGATCGTTTTAAGAACAATAGTTTTCCAGTCAAAAAGGAAAACAGAAGCACTAGAAAATTATGTTGAATGTTTTTCTTTACTGTAAATAAAGCTAGGTTAAAAAAAATGCTCAAGCTGATTTGTTGTGGGCCTATCTCTACTGAAGAAATGTTTGGGCTGTCTGGAATACATTAGGGCCTAGGAATAATTTGGCCCAAGGGCCTACTTCTTCCGGTGAGAATTTTTAAATAGGTCCCTTTTTTTTTAATCTTTGTTCAAGTGTCTGATCGATTTGTGCTCAAAGTCCTCTTTAATTTCTGTCCAATCCAGAAAACTTCAGAATCCTAGCCGGATCCGATTGATAGTACGAGTAATATTTGTATATGTTCTTTTCAAAGAATATATATACTGATCGATATTCGATACACTTGGCTTGTTACGTACGGTCACAAGATCAAGTCAATAATAATCTCTTCAGTCTTCCAGACTGACCATCTACAAATTTTCTACGTTAAATACACATGCATTGCTACACACTACGTACACAAATATCATTGTCGCAGAAAATTAGTTTGGTTTTAGCAAGAAAGATCAAGTGAACGATCATATAGGCCGTACAGGATTGACTTATTCGCATGAGATCTCTGAACGAACGCGACATCGATCTGCATCCGCGTGTACCGAAAATTCAGAGTTTCAGACTCCAAACCTTATTGTCATTCTGCCAAGTGTTAGCACCATACTATCTTTTTTTTTTTTTTTTTTTTTTTTTGCGGGGAAGCACCATACTATCTGACACACTAACACATGAATTAGCTGGTTTTAATATATACTTGCAGGAGTACTGCGGCTTTGTTAATTCAGAGAACAACATAGGAGTGGTCTTTGACAAATGAGAGATACAGTTCCGTTATCAATTCAAGGAACAGCATCTCCTTGCATCCTGGTACTAATTAATTTCCTGTTTGCATAGTTACTTGATAGTACAGGTAACTTTTTCACGGCAGCACCCCCCAGTTTAATAATTATTAATGTTTTCTATAATAACACGGTCTTCAAAATATAACCTTGACCAATATATAGTAGTAGACTAATAGTACTTTTTATTAAATATAAATAAATATCCTCAGAAATTTATATTTTTACGAAAATACTATTTAAGGCCAATCTAATTTCCGACTTGTTAAACTAAATATTTTTAAAAATATTTGTAAATACTTTAAAAATTATTTGTAATCAAAGTTTTAAAATTTTGATTAAACTTTGTCTAAAACGTCAAACAACTAGAGAGAATACTATTTTTTAAAAAATTATACAGTACAACGTAGACACTTACAACGCATGCACACTCACTCCTATAAACGTACACACATGGTTGCCTAGGAAATAATAAAAAGAATGTTACTTGTTCACAGAAAATTAACCGGATGTGTCGACAATAGCTGCGAGCTATTACTGATGCTGACCGTCACAGTTAGATTAGATCTTGCTCGAAGTTAGATTCTACTAAGAGACATATATGACTATTGATGGGTGCTAATTAATTACATATCCGCTGTGTTGTCAAGAATCTTGCTGTTGGCCAATCATTCTATCATCAGTACGTTTTGAAAGATAAATTTAATTAACACTGCAGTCTGCAGTATTTTTAGATAATCACCTATTTCTCATATGCTCTCACCTAAAATTTCAATTATTAGCTATCTTTTCACTTTTCAGTCATCGACATCAAATTACCAAAACTATATCCTATCTTCTCCATTTAATTTGTCTCTCGTTACGCATGACGGCATGAGTATCATAATAACATATGTCATATATGGTCATCATATGTAGTTTCTAATTTGGAGTTGTAGTCCACATTAATCACTTGCTAGTAGCCAATGAGAAAGTTTCCTTGCTTTGCTTGAATTTCCTGCCTCTGAAAGGGGGAAAAACCAAGGGAGAGTATGACTAAAGAGCAGCTTGATGTGAGGTGAAGAAAAAGACGCCAGGGAATTTTCTTAATGAAACCAAATATCAAGATCGGTAGCATCTCGGGCACCTTTTTATTTGGTAGCTCTAAAAGGGCAGATATCAACATCGTCAATGTCATTATTAATTCATCGGTGGACATGTCTTATTTTTTTCTCTATGCAAGAAAGAGATGTTGCAAACTAATTACGCAGTACATCTGAAATTAAACAAGGATGATTCTAATTGGAAAAGGGCATAACTTCTCACAAAACTCTACAAATATTTGATGCGTAGCGCTTTGAGTAATCCAGATTCCATATCACTCATACCTACACACCTAGTGGAACTAAACAATTAAAACTTCGTTTATGAGAATCTTGCAAGAAATTTGCAGTATTTGGAGCAGTGCTCATTCTAATTAATTATGAGTACATAATTTGTGAGATGTAATAAAACCATGACATTTCCCCGCAAAAAAAATAAAATAAAACCATGACATAAAAAAGTTGCCTAATCATATCCATCAACCCCTTAATTCGGATAACATTCACGCTATGCTAACCTATTACTCTATCAGAACTGATGCATCGAAAGCTATCAAATAAAATGAAGAGTGGATCTTTAGTAAGAAATAATTGGCTACTAGTATCATATCAGAATATGTTCGACGGAATACGCTACAACTTTCTTGTCAACGTCGATGTCACATTCACAAGTTCATACAACAAATACATAAATACCGTCATAATATTGTAACCTAGCCGCAAGTACAGAGCATCCAACAAACTGTCCGTATTAAAACTAAGATATCAGAATCAGAAGATCATGTTCCCTGCTTAACATGACAGACTATCAAAATTCTCTAAGGCTCTATTCGTTTTGGAGGAATTTTATCTCCATAGAAATAGGAAATATTGAGGAATGAGAATGTGTGACACTTCAATCTATAGGAATTTTTCATGAAATTGGAGTGGAGGAAATTTTTCTATGGTTTCTCTCTTGTGGTTGTAGGAAAGAGAAAATTTTCTTTGATATTTCTATGACATAATCCTACAAAACGAATGATATTCATAGGAAGAAATCCAAATCCTTCATTTTTCCTCCAAAACGAATAGAGCCTAATATTGTGCTGCAGTATGAACCTGCTGTCGTGAGACAAGTAGACCACAGCTTCCAGTGTGTCTACCCAGCCCATACCGGTGGGACCCACCCGCTCCCGCAGCAACCGGCAAACCAGCAGCCCAAAACACACGTCACGGACTCCCACGACCGGCCACGTGGCTCACTGCCATCTGGGTCCCGCAACGTCCCGGCCCCACATTGTCATCCCCACGTGGTGGCCACCGCCAAACAGTACCAGTCAGCCACAGCGATAGCCTGCTCGCTTTCTCGCAACCACGCGGCATTTCCTTCCCACCCCCTACGAATTTACCGTTTCACCCCTCTTCCCCACCTCACCTCCCCCTACACCCACCTCACGCACCGCCGCAACATCCGACCATCCATATCCCCTCGAGATTCGTGCAACCGAGCAAACGGTCCATAGACCAGGTCCACCCGTCCTCCGCCACAACGGCCGCATATTATTATTCCATTCCTCCGAAGACCCACCTCACACACCGTGCACCATCCAACTGTTCATTTTACCTCGAGATGCGTGCATCAATGCTCCGGTCCATGCACCGGGTCCACGTGGCAGTGGGCCACAGGTGCCACCACTCTCTTCTACTACTACTGCTCGAGAGAAGAGAGACTCGTACCTACTACCTACCCGATCTCTCTCCACTATCTCTTCTTCCTCTCCACCCGCCGCCGCCTCTCGCCGGCGTTGACCGTGCGTTGACCGGCGGTTACATCCATGGACCCGCGCTTCCCGCCGCCGTCGGCGCGGGGGCACCACCGGAGGGCGCACTCGGAGACGTTCATCCGGCTACCGGACGCCGACCTGCTGCTGGACCCGGACGGGGATTTCGGCTTCTCCGACCTCGATTTCCCCTCCCTCTCCGACGACTCCCCCGCGGCCTCCGACCCCACCCCGCCGCCGCTCCCCCCTCTGCAGCAGCAGCAGTCCTCGTCGTCGGCCGCGCCGCCGCCGCCGCGGCCGGTCCCCGGCGGCGGTGGTGGTGGTGGGGGACACTTGAGGAGCCTCTCGCTCGACGCGGCGTTCTTCGACGGTCTCTCTTTCCAGGGAGGAGGAGGTGGGGGGATTGGGCATAAGAGGAGTGGGTCGATGGATGGGGAGAGCTCGCTGTTCGAGGGCGAGTCCGCGCCGCCGGATTATGCCAAGAAGGCCATGCCCGCTGATAGGCTCGCCGAGCTCTCTCTTCTCGATCCCAAGCGCGCCAAGAGGTGAGATATTTTCCCCCTAGAAACTATTGTTACGATAGAAATGGAACCGGGGTTTTCTTTTCCCCTTTGTTCACAATTTCTTTTTGCTTCAGCTATTTCTATTTACTATTTCAGCTAGATAATAGATTAATCCTGAAAAATATTTAGATTGCTGTTGCTGGTTTATTGTGCTACTCTTGTGAGATGGGGCTCTTCGCTGTGTTCTCAATTTGAGCTCTAAGGTCTTTTTCAGTGCAATCATGGTAAATGGAACTTGGTTTGATGGTGGTAATCTTTTCTGTGTAGGATTCTGGCCAACAGGCAATCAGCGGCGAGGTCGAAGGAAAGGAAGATCAAGTACACCAGTGAGCTGGAGAGGAAGGTGCAGACGCTGCAGACTGAGGCAACTACGCTTTCAACACAGCTCACGCTTCTTCAGGTATGCATTATAATTTTGCCTTTTATTTTGTTTAAAATACATAGTGTGATTAATTGAATCCCAGCCTAATTATTTTAGTCAAGCTTGTGGTGCCCCTGCAACTACTACCATAAAAGTGAAGCTATCTTGTCTTATCAGTTGATTTTTGTTTGGCTATGCTTTGTTTGTACTTTTCTGTGGAACCGAACTGACACAGATTTTGGCATGATATTAGTAGCTGAATAAAAAAACTGTTACCTATAGATGCTTCTTCACATTGATACAGTTTTATTTCAGCCTAGACATCATTCAACTATCATCAATTTCTACGTGACACTGTCCAATACAAACGATTTACTGTCCAAAAGCATTTCTTGAGATGGAAGATCACAACATTCATTGATGGGCATTTCAAAATTATTTTTTTTTACTTCACCAAACCACCCTTAGTTCTTTCTAAGTTCAAAGTTGCTAACTCTTCCGTTATGATTTGTAATTGATTGGTTCAGACATACTAAATGCTATGATTGTAAGACTGTTAATCTCCTTTTGGTTGAATTTATTTTCAACTGTGAGTTCTATTATAAGCTTTGTACTTTCAAAGTTCACATTTCTAGAACAGGCATTTTAGGAATGCCTGGTTTTGTGCTAAGAACTTTCTTGCCATTCTTAATGTATAATTCTCATGAACACTTGACTATGTATGTATATGAAAAATGTTACCTTCTTTAGATGTTCTGTTTGACAAGATTGAATTATTACCTTTTTGTTGGTGTATTGAAAAAACCATGACCGAATAATTCTTCCCTGCATATCCTGTATACTAAACTGGACATGTAACGGGGTCAGAATTTTTTTTTCCTCGCTAACTGCCACACCATAGGTTGGTTTATTAGAGAGTGTCGGTGAGAACTGAATTTCTTGATATGCTAGATTTTGGAGCAGCTTACCCTAAAAAATTCTTAATATCTTGTCTAGTTCATTTAACTCTTCAACAGTTAACCACATCCTGTTAGTTCTGCACTTTTGAGACCAGATGTTTGTGATTTTGGAGGAACTTACAGATTTAATAGTCCTTCTTACAGCTGCATGTTCTGTGGAAGAATAAGCTGATATACTTGCTTGATGATCATATACTTACTTTATATGATCTTGTAAATATTGAATAGCTGGCTTGAGACAAATTATAATTAGTGAACATAAGTTTTGTAGTCTTTTGCTCTGCAAATATTACAAGAAGTTTGTTTCAGGACAACATAGTTGACCCCTGAACATTTTTTTTGCAATTTTCTTAATTTTCTTCAGTCTGCAAATGTTCTTGTAGCTGATGTGACAACTGAAGGATTTATTGCACCCAAAAGTAGGGTCATAATGTTGGTGCCTATAAACTTTATAGGTTGGTCATGTCAGAGCAGGGTTGTTGATATATATCTGAAAGATGATTTGATTAGAAATGGTGAAATTAGGTGGGAGGCTGAGACTTTGGTTTTGTGGTCAGGGATAACAGTTGGTGTTTATCTTGCTCCACAAAGTTTCGCTAGTATTAACCAATTTGTTTATCTTCCTTGTTAATGCTATCTCTATCTCAGACCAGTTTAAATTGTAACTCTGCTGCTCTAACAGCAAAAATCATGTTTCTGATCGTGCACCAGTCTCATTCACTAGCGTTTACGTTTTTAGTGTTTGATTATTGGGTTTGTTAGATTTTCTAAATGTATTTTGCTCAGCACATACCATTTATACCCTTTTTCATCTTGGACTTTACTTTTGTCCAGAGGGACACGTCTGGCTTAACTGCTGAGAACAGAGAGCTCAAACTTCGGTTGCAGTCCATGGAAGAACAAGCTAAACTTCGAGATGGTATGTCCTATTCTTTCAGAAGCTCTTTTGTCTTTGTCATTAATGCTCGGCAATAATGTTATCCTGTTTAGGGACTATCACAAGGCAATATTAATCAATAAATCGAAATGTATTTATCCACCGGGCAACCTGTTAAAGCCCTTTATGTTTAATGCAGCTCTGAATGATGCCCTAAGAGAAGAAGTTCAACGGCTTAAGATAGCGGCAGGTCAAGTACCAAACATGAACGGAAGCTCCTTCAATGGGGTACAGCAGCAGCAGCAGATGCCATCCTATTTCTCGCAGCCACAGCAGATGCACTACTTAAGTGGCCACCAAGGTCGGCAACACCATCCAAATAATCCCCATAACTCTTTCAATGGAGGCCAGTCGATGAGCGGCCAGACCCTAAACGACTCCATGGATTTCATGTGAGCAAAACTAAAGCACCTCAAGTTGCATGCTAACTGCAACTCATGTACTGTAAAGATAGCTGATGTATACCATATGCATATGAATCACCCGTAGGGTAGCTTGCTGATCTTTGTATCACTGCTCAAAATGCGATTCATCCGCTTGATCAATCTTCTGTTTCTTTTCTTAGGGGTGATGCCTTAGTCTGAATGTTGAAAGAACTGTGTTTAACATGTTGTCTGCCATGGTTGTTTTGTAAAAATGTTGTTATAATGAATGGAATGGTTCTGATCTGATTGAATCACTTCTAGTTTCTGGCTGCTACAGCCACTGATGCCCACATATTTTTGACAAACAGTGTCTCAATCATGTGGTCTCGGAACAGGGTACCTGTGGCTGGATCTGAAATTCAGTGGTCCATGCTGCCGACGAAAATAGGAAAAAGATAGAGGAGCTCACCAGTAGTTGTCTTGTTTAGGCTCTGTGTAGTTGGATGTGTTCCAAATGGCCATTGGAAGAGTTTGGCCAGGGGACATGATCTGCAGAAGTTAGGCATCGAATGTCCAGTAGTTGACCTATCTCGCTCATTTGGTGTCAGTATATGATGCACCATTATGTGTGTCATGAAATCTGAATATTGTTTTTCCCCGGTTTTCTCCAGTGTTTTGACATTGGCTCTAGTAACAACAAAAGGAGCTTGGAATTTCATAGTGTAGTTTTCGGATTGGGATCGTCTAACTTTAAGTTAGATGTGAATTAGTCACTGACATGTGGGCCCTTTAGTCCATGGGCCCACATGTCAGTGAAATGCCCTCTAACTATAGGAACTGCTTCCATAGTTTTCGTGAACGCGCAAGAGAACTGACAGAAAACATAATTGGCAGTCATCCAGCCCACATTGAGCTTTGCGTGAAGAGGCCCAGTTATTTCTCTCTCTTCTTTTCCATGTTTTCTTCTGATGTTATTCCTTTAATTCCAGCACACGAATCTACACTGAGGTTAATGCACACTGAGTTGCTAAACACATGGCTATTACAGTTACGATTTGCGAAGTTTATTCATACCACTGATGTCAATTGGTACTAGTATGTTTCCCCATGTCTATGTAAATTGCATGATCAATTATCCTAGTTTCATCCATCTATCCACAATTAGGGACAACTGAAACTTGGTTCCTTCAGTTCAAAAAAAACTTGGCTGTTTTTTCTTAATTGCTACTCTATGTCATTGCCAGCGCAACATGGGAATAAGAGCATCTCCAGCAAAGCCCATAACTGGTTTTAAAGGGTTAAGACAAAAATCGAGTACAGAAAGACCCCTATTAAAGCCCCTAGTCCCCGGGGCTCTACATCCATCCCCTATTTCAAATACTATGTGCATATGCAGCAATCTTCTATATACATTGCATAAACAACTTTGTGTATTGTGTCTATGATATTATTTATAAATGTTTACTATTAAACATTCATGTGGTGTCTAGCATTTACGTGTAGCATATATTATTTTTTGTTTAAATGCTAAATTTAAATTCAAATAATGATGTTTTAAATTTAAATTTTAAATATGGTTGAGTTCTACATGTTAGAAATATATATATTTAAATTATCATGATGTTAAACTAGGTATAATATGTGTATGACTATGTTAAATAAGTTAGAGACTGGAAAATAAGGACTATTGCTGGAGTTGACATATTTCGGATAATAGGGACATCCCTCATCTAACCTTCAGAGAATTTAGTATAAGGGCTACTGCTGGAGATGCTCTAAGATAAGCTACTTTAATCTAAGTGAAATGAAATTGAGTTGAAAATTCACTTCAAGTTTAGCTAGGAGATAGGATCGCTGCCAATGGTGGGACTCGATCAATTTCTACCGTTAAATCTTAGATGAATGGTGTAGATGGCAGAGAGCACTCTTCCCTCTTCTCTCCGCCCGCGGCCACAGTCGCCGGCGACGGGCCTCACCGCCGCCGCCGCCGCCGCCATGGACGCCAACGCGTGTGGATCGGCCGCCGTTTGCCACCCTCTCCGCTTCCGTCGCCGGCGCAGCGCACGGGCCGAGGAATCCCACCGCCGGCTGCCTCCGTCGATTCAGTCGGCTTTAAACCCTAAACTTCAACCTGCGGCCCCGCGCGTGGGATGCCGGGGAAGAGCACCCTTCGGCACTTCTCGCGGCAACGATTAAGCCCGTGCGGTGAGTACAAAGCGAGTCGGTAATCAGTTGCGCTCCCACATTGATGTGATTGATTTGTTCATGTACACGAATTCCGTTCCTGGATTGGCGGGGTCTTAGATGTTTGTTCAAGTGAGTAGTCCCTTCGGATGTGTTAGGGATTTGAGTTTAGTTCCCCAACCAATTTTTAATCTGCTTGCATCCAAACAAGGCCATAGAAGATTCTTTTTCCTGTGTGGGGAGGATTGCAATAAACCAATAGTGCATATTACCTAACCCATCTCTTTCTTGGAACATGTGTCAATGTGTGACATACATAAGGGCCATTTTGGTTTGATGCGAAAATGTGCCCTACCAACTTTTTGGTAATTTGAATAGTAAGCATTGTTGTTTGGTTTGATGCCAAATAGTTGGCTATACCAATATCCAATTTGCCATTAGTCTAGAACTTTCCTCATTATGGTATAAAGATTTGGCTTCTAATTAGCCTTAATCCAAACACAACTTTTACAACTCTACCCTACCAAAGTATTGGTAGTGCCAAAATTTGACAAGGTTTTGTACTACCAAAACTTTGGTAAGGTACCAAATCAAATAGGCCCTAAGTTTTTTTTAAAAAAAATACTTGGAAGCGTATAAGATATAGTAATTTGGAATGTAGGATTATTTTAGAGCAGTAGGAATATGAACCTGCTCTAAGCAAGCATGTCGTTTCAACTTGCAAGTAAGGATGTTAAGAGGTTATGTTTATTTATTTCATGCAAATGCCAAAAATCTTCAGCATAACCAGACAAGCTTTCTCAGGAATGTGGGTTTGGGGGAGGGGGCTGCATGGTATCATGATGTAGCTTCCGTAATCTTTTGCCCCTGTCTGAGTTGTGGATCATGGCTGGCTGCATTAACTGAAATGGACAAATATTTTATTTGGAAATTTGGACTTTAGAGTATGACTTCGACCTTAGGTCACCAGTCCTTTTGTTTTCAGTATAATTAGTAGGTTGCAAGTGACTGAGACAAGTTCTTTGTTACCTTTTAAAAGTTCAATGTACTCTTGCAGTCTTGCATAATATAATACTATTTTTGGCTTTTTGCCACCTTTCTGGTCCCATCTTTCAGTAATGTCCAGTCAGATTCTGAAACAATAAGTGATTTCATTTGGAGATTTTGACAGATAAATCAGTTAAACATGCATTGTGACCATTGTATCGTGATAATAGCATGTTTAGTTGCACAAGATTTTTTGGTGCTCTACCTCTAAATAGTAGGATGTGAAAATAGATACTCAGCAGAGTTTTCAGTGATTTTTTTCTTCAATCCAAACAAGCCTCAAATTGCCTTGTCTTCTTCTGTGGCTTTGTGATTCTATCAAGTGAACATGGCATAATGCTGAAACCTTTTCTTCTTTGTCCTGGTGCTATAATTTTTTACTCTTTCTCGAGCCTCAAACTGTGATGTTGTCCTTTCTTTCACGTCATTCATGGGGCCATCCTGTAATCTCATGTGCACCCTAGAGTAACTGTGTAAACAAACCAAGACTTATGTTAATATGTACTGACTGTCAGTAACTTGGTGAGCTAGTTTAATAAGTAGTAGAACAGGTTACGGAAAATGTCTTTTTTCCTAAAAGCATGATAACATTTTGTGTAGAACCACATTTATCTTCTATAGTAAATGCATAGCACATGCAAATTGCATATTTTAGCATAGATGTCAAATTTCTGACACTTGGATCTTGTTCCTAATATCACAGGCAGTTTTCAGTGTGCTTCTCTGTAGTTCATTTTATGATTCATGTTTTGTAGTATGCTATATACTACGTATCAATCTTATGCTGCATCAGGAATTCTATATTGATGGACAAGGGATGTTTTGTAGTGACTTAACAGACCAGTTGGGGATTAGGAGACAGCGACGCGCACTGGTTGATGCTGCAGAACAGAAAACAACAGGTTGTTCACTTGTCTACTGCTTTTAGTCTTATGTTATTACCTTATGATTCTTGCCTAAATTATTAGAGGCTTTATCAGGGCAATTCTTAGGAAATTTTCTCAATCATGCCTCACATGAGCAACATTTTTGACAGAAGTAAGGCAAGCTCTTCTACTCACCCTGCATGTCACTACCTTGTTTTCATCATTACATTCTTACTCAGGAGGGGTATCCTTTTTCACAACAGTAGTTACTATTTGGATCCTTCAATTCTATTCCCATCTTGTGTTAATTATCAGATTTCACACTGAGGATGAATAAAAATGAATATTGTACTGTACATACCGTCACTATCATTTCCATTATTATCTACTGAACTTGTCATTAATTGATTTGCATGCTCTAATCGATGCTTTTCTACTGCTTCCACTTGTAGTTCTTAACTAAGTACTAATGCGGTTCTGCCGGCCTTAGCTTGTTTGATGTTATCGAAGATTGCCTGATGGTCATGGTAAGCACCTGAACCTATGGTTGACAAATGCATTGCCATGTCATTTCTATCAATTTCAAGGAACTAATTAGTGCCCTCCATGATGAAACGTTGGGTCTTTTGCTACTTATGCTGTAAGTAATATATACATTTTGGAATTTGATTCAACCATTTCTCTCAAAAAATTTTCTTATTATGCATTACAATATGTGATCAGAAGTTCTAAGCAGTCAAAGCATTTTTTTGTAGTTGAACTTGGCAATTGCATGGTCATAATCAGTGTCATGAGTTACCAAGTGATTCTTTCACGATTTGGAGTACTCCAACTTAGCTTGTCCTGCAGTACCTTGCACATCTTGGCACATTGGTACAAGCTATTTCATTTATTTTAACAGAATCACATAAACTTTTGAAAAAAGTTCAACATATCATTTGTGCATTTATAGCTAAGCTGCTCAGTTCAAATCTGTACATCATTGTGCCCCATCTACTGCTGGTCCAACCATTCGTATCTGAACTAATTAGTCATTGCTGTTTCCTGGAACCAACAAATATAAATTTCAGATAACAGCCATAAGTAGCTTAAAACCAATAAATATGTGTGACCCACATATGTTTTCTAGGAGTTCTGCTTTGTGACAACTCTACTACTTGAAACAAGCTGCATTGTCCTCTTTCAATTCCATTCTACGTAGTAGTCTATATAAATTATTAATGGGTTGGCAGAACCAATGACTCCAACAACTACATTAGGAATCTGACAGTAATATATTATCACCTTATAACAGCGCTGTATGACATTAGGAATTGGGACTGGAAGCTAGTCTCTGCCATGGTTTTATTGTTCATTAATAAATTGAACCCGCATTAGCACATGAAATTAACTGTACCTTTTCTGGTCACAATAAAGTTAAAGTCTTAACATTGTCCAGATCAGACTGAACGAACTCTGCATACATGCCAAGATTGGTAGGAATTGAGTTCTTGTGCACAAAATTAAAGATATAAAACACATGTTTTCTCCAAGGGATGTATTTTATACTTTCATTTTTTTTCCATTTCATTTTCTTATTGATGCATGACTACAGGCTATCTACTTTTTTTAAGGGCAACACCACATGGTATTTTTTATGCATATAGTCCAATAATTGAGCAGATGCTGACACGTAGCAAGAAGTATTCTTGGAATATGCCTTTAGGGCATTCTCTGGTCCTTTTGCTTCATTCTTCTAGGCCAACAAAAAATGATACTCTGTGCCATATACTTGTCTTTTTATATAGGACCAGCTCGATCCATGCCATGCTAGGGCTCTAAGAACAAGACATTTTAGCTTGCACTAGCCTTGGAGGCTCAAACATCATTCTCTCTCTTTTCTCTCCATGTTTCTCCCTTCCCTTTGTCTCATTGTGTGTATATATAAGTCCATGCTGAAGCACACGGATAAAGGCAACCTCTTATGATAGACAGCAACTAAATGGAGACTATATCGTATCCTTGTTCCCCTGTTTTCTCCTTCCCCACACATGAAGAGAGTAGCTATTTCATATGGCCTTCTGAAGTAACTCTCAATGATACTGCCAGTCTCCATGTTGGTCCTTCTTCTGACCAACAAGATCTTGATTTCCTTGACACCATGGCCCTAGACTCTAATGAGTTGCATCAACATGATGCTCCTGATGTTGATGAGTCCATGAATTGTGATGACAGAATTTTGGGACAAGAGAATGGCAACTTGGTGGCAATCCAAGAGGAGCTCATGGAGGAGAACAGTTTGAGTGACCTCCTTCTTGCTGGTGCAGAGGCTGTGGAGGCAGGGGATCCAATCCTTGCCTCAGTAGTGTTCTCGAGGCTTGATGACTTTTTGTTGTCTCAGATACCTGAAAATGCAGCAGCCAGCTCTTTTGATCGACTAGCATACCATTTTGACCAAGGTCTGCGTTCCCGGGTCTCCAGTGCATGCACTGGGTGTTATCAACCAGAGCCACCGCCATCTGGTAACATGGTGGTGCACCAGATAATACAAGAGCTATCACCATTTGTCAAGTTTGCCCACTTCACTACCAATCAGGCCATTCTAGATGCCACTGTGGGCGACATGGATGTGCATGTTGTTGACTTGAACATCGGTGAGGGCATCCAGTGGTCATCATTCATGTCAGACCTTGCTCGCCGTGGTGGTAAGTCCTTCATACTAACAGCTATCATGGCATATGCTGACTGCAAAGATAGCACTCATGATACAGCTGTACGGCTGCTATCGGAGTTTGCTGTGTCCTTGGAGCTTCCATTCCAATACAATTCTATCTGTATGCACAATGAGGAGGAGTTGCATGCTTTCTCCGAGAACTGTAAAGGTTCAGTGATCGTCTCATGTGATACTACAAGTATGTATTACAAGTCACTGAGCACATTGCAGAGTGTACTACTTGGCTGTGTCAAGAAGCTACAGCCTAAGCTAGTGGTCATTGTAGAAGATGACCTGGTTAGAATTGGAAGAGGGGCACCTCCATCTAGCGCCTCCTTTGTTGATTTCTTCTTTGAGGCATTGCACCACTTCACCATGTTGTTTGAGTCATTTCTGAGTTGCTTCAGTTATGGTAATTATGAGGCATGTGTGAGACTTGTTGAGACAGAGTTGGTGGGGCCAAGGATACAAGACTTTGTGGGGGAGTATAGGTCTGTGAGAATTGAGACCAATGCTTGTAAGGTTTTAGAAGGGTTTAAGGCTTGTGAATTGAGTGCCTGTAATATAGCTCAGGCCAGGATGCTAGTTGGGTTGTTCAACAGGGTATTTGGGGTTGTGTTTGAGAAGGGAAGGCTTGCTTTGTGCTGGAAATCCAGGCCCTTGATCTCTGTGTCTGTTTGGGCCCCTGTGTGAAACCAAAGGAGTTTCTGATGCTTTATGTGCACTTCTTTGTTTTTGCTGTTGATTTGTTGTAAGACTTTGCCGTTAAGAATAGAAGTTTTTTATTGGCCTACTATGTTCTTAGAGAAACTTTCAAGATCCTTTGTATATTCTTCCTGAGCACGCTTCCTCTTTATAAGGGCCTAATTGGCTGTAACACAAACAGACAACACTGTTTAGTCCATACATGGTTTAACAAACTTTGTTATGCAGTCCCCAAGTACTTGTAAATGTTTGATCGGTACTATTTTTAACTTTGACCACTAATAATTTTTAAATTATCAAGTTTTGATGAACAAAAGTTGCAAGGTTAGATTTTACAAGAAACATACTTTGATGAATAGAGTATGTCTCTATTTTGTGGTTATATGTATACTTTTTTTGAGGATTTGTGTTTAAGTGATGAACTGATAATACAAAGTGCTTTCTAATTTTTAGTAATCTGCATTCACTTTGTAGCCAATAATAAAACGTATAAACATGCAAATATGGAAATACTTAGTCTTACATTTTGAGTAGAAAATTCTGGTTCAGAAAGAGCCAACTATTGTGAACTGCTTTATTGTTATTAATTTCTTGTAGACTTGTCTTTTGTCTGTTTGCTACTCCTAACTTAAAAATCAGTTGTCAACTCTACAATCCTGTCTCACTTTGCAAACTTATCACGTCCTTCCAAGGACTCAAGTAGATCTCAGCTTGGCGTGCATGGAGTTTCTGATTTCTGCTGTGGCAAGTGATCTTATAAGCTGGTTCATCTCTTCGCTAGCGTGAAATTCATACATGTAAGCAGGATGATCGTAGAAGGCTAGAACACATCTTGCTTAGGATGCACTCTGTTGTTGAGGAAGCAGAAGGTTGCCACATCACAAATCCAGGAATGCTCCTCCTACAGGGATTTATCGAGGGATTCTACCTCGGATACTACATGCTCGACGAGATCAAGTTCCAACCCCCTGAAGAAGAGAGCATCAAAGATGAGGTTAGTCATGACATTCAGTCATTTGCCTTGTCTAGTTTGAACTCTGCCAAGTGTTTTGTTTGACTGATGCTGTAAGGAAACACACACCAGTTGCTTAGATGTCCACTTTGACATGTTGAATCATTACTTTTTTGATGCTGTACTGAAAATACCATGGGTGAATAATCATCTCCCTGCATATTCTGCATACTAAACTGGACATGTAATGGGGTCAGAAGGATTTTTTTTCCTTGCAAACTGCCACGCTATAGGTAGGTTTGTTTTTGAGAATGTCAGTGAGAACTGAATTTTTTGATATGCTAAATTTTGGAACAGCTTATCCTAAGAAGTCCATAATACCTTGTCTAGGTCATGTAACCCTTGAACAGTTAACCACATCCTATTAGTTCTGCACTTTTTGAGACCAGAGGTTTGTGATTTTGGAGGAACTTAAAATAGTCCTGCTTAAAGTTGCATGCTCTGTGGAAGAATAAACTAATATACTTGCTTTAATATGATCTTGTATATATTGAATAGCTGGCTCGAGACAAATTATAATTACTGAACAAATTCTGCAATCTTCTTAATTTTCTTTTATTTGCAAGTGTTCTTCTAGCTGATGTGACAACTGATGGATTTATTGCACCCAAAAGAAGGGGTCATTATGTTGATGCCTATAAACTTTATAGGTTGGTCGTGTCAGAAACAGGGCTGTTGATGCTATATCTGAAAGCTAATTTGATTAGAGATGGTGAAATTAGGTGAGAGGCTGAGACTTCAGTTTGGTGATCAGGGATAACAGCCGATGTTTATCTTGCTCCACAAAAACTTTGCTAGTATTAACCAATTTGTTTATATTCCTTGTTAATGCTATCTCTAGCTTCCTTTGTCTAAAAAAAATGCTATCTCTAGCTAAGACCGGTTTAAATTGTTACTCTGCTGCTAACAACAAAAATTATATATCTGATCGTGCATCAGTCTCATTCGCTAGCATTTACGGTTTCAGTGTTTGAATGTTGGGTTTGTTAGATTTTCTAAATGTATTCTGCTCAGCACATACCATCATTTATACTCTTTTTTTTTATCTCGGAATTTACTTATGGTCAGGGGGACACGTCTAGAGCTCAAACTTCGGTTGCAGCCCATGGAAGAACAAGCTAAACTTTGAAATGGTATGTCCTATTCTTTTAGAAGCTCGTCCTTTGTCATTAAGGCCCAGCAATAATGTTATCCTGCATAGGGACGATTACAAGGCAATAGAAATCAATGAGGCCCAACAATAATAGAAATCAATGAGGCCCAGCAATAATGTTATCCAGCAATCAACCTTTTAAAACCCTTTATGTTTAATGCAGCTTTGAATGATGCCCCAAGAGAAGAATTTCAGCGGCTAAAGATAGCGGCAGGTCAAGTACCCAACATGAATGGAAGCTCCTTCAACGGAGGAGTACAGCAGCAGCAGATGCCGTCTATTTCTCGCAACCACAGCAGATGCACTACTTAAGTGACCACCAGGGTCGGCATCACCATCCAAATAATCCCCATAATTCTTTCAACGGAGGCCAGTCGATGAACGGCCAGGCCCTAAACGACTCCATGGATTTCAGGTGAGCAAAACTAAAGCACCTCAAGTTGCATTCTAACTGCAACTCATGTACTGTGAAGATAACTGATGTATACCATATGCATATGAATCATCTGTAGGGTAGCTAGCTGATCTTTGTGTCATTGCTCAAAGTGCCATTCGTCTGCTCAATCAGTCACATGTTTCGTTTCTTAGGGTAATGTCTTAGTCTGAAGGTTGAAAGAACTGTGTTTAACGCGTTGTATGCTATGATTGTTTTGTAAAGATGTCATAGTGAATGGAGTGGTTCTGATCTGATTATATCTTTTCTAGTTTCTGGCTGCTACAGAGTTGGCACTTGGCAGTCATTAACCTAGTATATTTGCAGCAAGATATGAATGCTCATCAGGGTTCGTGCTTCCAAAGGAAAGCGCCTTAAAGTAATACAAGTATTGTTCTTCAAACAACATATTCATTCCATCATAAATGAACTTGTAATCACCACATAAATCATGTGTACTCAAAGTAGAGGAGTCAATGGATTTTGGACCAGTCTATACATAAATGGAATGAAGCTTGAGATTGTTTTGACTGGACCAGGTGGCACACATTTGAGTATGCTGTCGAAATTATCACTAGCCTTTAAATGATATAAACAGCAGTATAGGACGAATCGTAACAAAATTAAGGGCTTTTCTGCAAATCTCCAGACCTCTATCGTTCCTAATCAGGGTCCTGTGAAATGACATCGTCTTGTGGATAGATGCTGTGACATGAATAACGGTAGACCGGGTGAAAGGTAAATTCAAGTTTCATCTAACATTTGGATCACAATTACTCATCTTTCTGAGTTCATCTAACACTTTGATCACAATTAATCATCTTAATGAAGCATCGCCAACGTTCTCCTGAAATAATCTTCTCTGATCTTGGGTACAACCGAAGGTGAAAATGCTTCTTTGAATGACTTGGGGCCAATATACCTTGCAGCGAACAACAATATGTTGACAATCAACGATGCAATTGTCATATACTGCAACAAAGAGTAAATTCCAAATCAAGTCAAGCTAATAAAATAGATGTAAAAAAAGAAAGGGTTTCTGCACAATAATATCCTTTTTACATACATGAAATGCTGCTTTTTGGCCGGGTCACATGAAGTGCTGCTTTCCTTGGGTCCTGTCGATATCTTCCATTGTTCTGAGCCCAAATCTTAAGACAATGCAATGGCTTTAACCAGTGCTGCTGTGTTTTTTTACCCTGCGTATGCTGAGCTCGTCATCCTCAAACCCATTCTCCTCAGCCTACATATTTCATAAGATATTAGAACTTCTTATAAACCATGTTGATTCTCCTAGGTTTCAATCAAGCAGCCACTTAAAGAACTTTGTACCCAAACAAGTCTATGTTGGGGTGACCCTTGTCACTGAAACATCTTTTGCTGTGTGCAAAAGGTTTTTCCTTTTTGTTACATCATAATAGAAATTAATCTCCTAGGTTTCAATCAAGCACCTACTTAAAGAACTTTGTACCCAAACAAAGGTTCTATGTTGGGGTGACCCTTTGTCACCGAAACATATTTTGCTGTGTGCAAATGGTTTTCCCTCTCTTTTAAACTATGTAATAGAAATTAAGTATGTCATGAAAATGTTAAAAGAGTTCTTAGTAGTGACATATCATGGTCATTTAAATAATTACAGCACGGTAAACCAGTGACCGGACAATCTGTAAGACTTGAAGCACTCCCCCAAGCCAAGCTAATCCAATGATAAGTGACATGTTATCGTCTTGTAAACTTAAACTTCAATTGGATAGCTCCAGCTAGGACGACAATATTGAAAAAGCTAAGTACATTGTACATAGAAGTTCTGCAAAAAGGAGAACAGTAAGTAAACAAATGATCTGGTTTCCCATGCATAAGAATAAAGGAAAGGAAAAAAAAACAAAAACTATCACAACTAACCAGCATTTTTGCCTAGCCATATGAAAGAACCTTATTACGGGCTTCTGGTGTGATATACTTCTTTTCACCTGCTTTTAGCATAACATATACAAATGTATATGGCTAATAGTTAAAGAGCAACACCTATAGACACAACAAACACTTTGATGAAATTTTCCGTGGAAAGCCTAATGAATAGCATATGAAATGTGATAACGTCCACAGAATAGAAGACATCCGACCATAATGATGTGGGAGTGAAGCAGTCAAAAATACAACTATTGGAGTAATTCATTTCTAGAATAACACAGCTAGCTAGACTAGTTTGGAACTCATATGGGTGAATTAAGTAGCAAAACTAGAGTATGGTGCTCTATTCTAGAGTAGTCTACTCCACAGTGTGCTTGAAAGATCTAGAGTTCTCATCAATGTACTAGTATTAGTGAGAGTATGTGTGTATGTCAGTTGTAAATTGGCAGCCATGTCTCATAGGTGAGTCAGTGAGTGAGCTGCCATGCATGTCCATTCAAATGTATTGTCCACCAACTCAAGTAATGTACTGCCTTGTGAAGTAAAGAAAGAAAGCAAAGCTAGCTAGCTGCACACGAGTTGAGTTGAGCTCCCCTGTTTCCCTTGCTTCAACAAATAATCAACACCATCGACACATATCAGAGCCATGTTCGAGTAGGGCATATCTGAGAAGCTACGGATATGGCTTCAAATTTAGGCGTCACGATGGCGCAGTCTATGGTTCCAGCTATTTTCGTAGGAGAAAACTACGATATACAGAGCATCAAGATGCGGACGCTGATGCTATCTCAATGATTGTAGGATATTGTTGAGAATGGCTATAGGGAATATTCTGCCGAAGACACTCTTTCGATAATCCAACAAGAAGTTGCAGAAAGTCTTTTTTCGCGTATTATTGGCGCCAAGAAGTTGAAGGAAGCATGGGACAAATGGAAGGAAGAGTTTCAGGGATCGAAGAAGGTGCTTGCTGTGACGCTTCAAACATTGAGGAGGCAATTTCAGAATTTGCAAATGAAGGAGACTGAGAAGGTCAAAGATTATTTCTCAAGTTATTGAGATCGTTAATCAAATACGGCTTTATGGTGAAGATATAAAGAATCAACAAATAGTTGAGAAAATTTTAATCAGTCTCCCGAAAAAATACGAGTATATTGTTACTTTCATCGAGGAGTTAAAAGATTTGTCGACGCTCACAGTCCAACTACTAATGAGCTCGTTGGAGTCTCATGAAAAGAAAGCTTCAACGTGAAGGGAGCTCTATTGAAAATGCATTTCAGTCAAAGATGATCTTCAGGCCTCAAAACAATTTTCAAAAATATGGTTTTCCAGCTCGAGATCGTGATTTTAGAAAATATGGTTATTCAAGGAAAGACATGTAGAAGGAAGGTGACCAAGAAATAAGTGAAAAAGGTACGTCAAATTCAAATATGTGGTGTGGCATTTGTGTTGGGAAAAAATGACTTGCAACAAGTGCAAGAGAAAGGGCCACATTGCAAAATACTGCAGAACTCGAGAAACTAATCGGGCAAATTTTTCACAAGAAAAGGAAAGGTTTGAAGAAATGGTTTTCTTTTGTCATACGGCTCGAGAAGGAAAAGGTAATGTTTGGGTTATTGATAGCGGTTGCACCAACCACATGGTAGCTGATCCAAAATTATTTCGGGAAGTGGATTCATCATATCATGCAAAAATTCATATGGGTAATGACTCCATAGCCCAAAATGAAGGCAAGGGTATGGTTTCTATCCAAACTCGAGACGGTCCAAAATTTATTAAAAATGTTTTGTTGGTACCCAAGTTGAAGCAAAATTTGCTAAGTATTGGGCAAAATCTAGAACATGGGTACGCGTTTTTTTAGGATTTTTCATGCAAAATACTGGACCGCAAAAATAAATCGGTTGATAGCCAAAATAAATATGGAGAATGACATAAATTTTTTGTTGAAGATGGATTATCCATGTCAAGTGGCTCTCAGAAATAAAGTGGAAAATCATGCTCCAAAACCACGGTCATCAAGTCCAAAGCCAAGGTCAAGCTCTAGTTCAGATTTAAGCCTGAACATTACAAAACAAATTTCGACACCGGTATCAGCTTTGAGACGGGTAAGAAATAAATTAAATCTACTTATCAACAAAAGGGTTCAGCGCAAAATGAATTTTGCAATTATTCTATTGTTGAGCCACAAAATTTTCAAGAAGCAAAATAACATAAAAATTGGGTAAAAGGCATGGAAAATGAGATCCATGTAATGGAGAAAAATAATACCTATGAATTGGTTGATCGTCCAAGAGACAGAAAAATGATTAGAGATAAATGGGTTTATATGAAAAAATTAAATCCGGATGGCTTGGCGAAAAAGAGATAAAACAAGACTTGTGGCAAAAGGATTTAATAAAAGGCTAGCATTAATTATTATGAGACATATGCTCCAGTTACAAGACTAGAGACAATTCGTACAAAAATCGGTTAGAAGCGATGGATCGCCAAGAAATTAAATTGGAATTCTGTTGAATAGATCAATAGTTGGCAGGCATATTCACCAAAACAAATTCATAAATAACATAGAGCTTATCAGAATTTCTAGAAAATGAATTAAGGGGGATTTTGTTAGAGTAATTCATTTCTGGAAGCTACCACAGCTAGCTAGACTAATGAAAGATCTAGAGTTCACATCCATGTACTAGTACTAGTGAGAGTATGTGTCTATGTCGGTTGTAGAGGCTATAAATTGGCATCCATGTCTCATAGGTGAGTGATGTATTGTCCACCAACTCAAGTAATGTACTGTCTTGTGAAGTAAAGAAAGAAAGAAAGCAAATCTAACTAGCTGCACACGAGTTGAGTTGAGCTTTCCCTTGCTTCAACAAATAATCAACATCAACAATAACTGCCCAATCGTCAATCATTGTGAACACAACCCTGCAATAAAAATATATTTGACTTAATCACATTAGTATCATGTCCTAATAGGACGTTTGGATAGGGAATTGTTTCGTAAGCTAGTTCAAATTTGGACGAAATCATAAAAGTTAGTGAAAAAGAATTCTATCCAAGCATGGGTAAGATAAGCAGCATAGGTGAATAAATTGGACATCAATAAAAAATATAATCATGCTTGTAGGCCCAAGTATTATTCAAATAAAGAAATACAGTGCATGCATCACATAGTAGCTCCTGATAACTCTTATGCAAAACATTCTGATTGCTTAAAAAAAGTGGAGCAAAAAATCATTCAGCAGCATGCCCTAAAACATTGAATCATATAAGCTATTAGCTCAGGTTTACGGTCATGTCACAAGGAATACGTGGTCTGCTGAGTTGTAAATTATAACTAGACAATATATTATATTGTGATTTGTCAGCATACATTTACAACATCACAAGAATTGGTGAAGTAAAATACAATCTATACTACTTAAAAAGATCTTTATGGTGATGATGAGTCCTGTGTGTCCTGTATTTTAGTTTCCAATTTTGCCCCTCCACCTAATACCGTGCGCAAACCCTGCTTAATCATAATCTAATCCCCCTAGCCTAATCACGTCGTCGCGTCCCTTCCATCACCCTCCTCATTTATCCACTCGGCTGCCTCCGCTGTTGCTAATCGCGTCGCCGCCGCTGTCCGTCGCGTCGCCGCCGCCACCCCTCGCGTCGCCGCCGCTTCCCATCACGCTGTCCACCTTCCTGCCACAGTGCCGATCCACCTCGTCGTCCATGCCCATCGCGCCGTCCACCTCCCCACCGCAGTGCCGATCCCCATCCGCCCATCATTCGACACGCCGCCGTCCACCTCCCTGATACAGTGGCGATCCATCTCCCCACCGCCTCCGCCAATCGATCTGGCCGCTACATTGACGCACCGCATCCTCCCCTGATCCACCTCGCCGCCGGCATCAACGGCTCGATGCCCCGCCTCCTCTGTTGATCCACCTCGCCGCCGGGATCGATGCCCTGCTGCCTCCTTCGCCGATCGACCTCCTACGCTTTCAGCCTTCACAACAGGTAAGCATACTTACAAACCGGGCACAAAATGAATGAATGAGAGTATCACGTTCCCTAAAGAGCTTTATAAATATCTTTGATCAATGCACTTTGTTATCCTGAAAGTTCAACTTCAATGTTAAGTGATCTCGTTCAAGATTACTTTATTGTCTGCTGCTGAGAAATACATATTATGAACTATAATACGGGCAGCTCCTTTCATTAGCTGCCCATCTAATTATTCTGAAATTTCTGATTAACTTATCGGTGTATTATCATTTTCAGATCATATTAGGTTTAATTATATACAATCATTTTAGTGCACTCCATCTTTTAAAACAATGATACGGCATTCCTGACATATCAGTTGCAGTATAGCAGAGAATAGTTGGGTGCGATAAATACCAGAAAGAATCAGAAACAATGAGAGAGTTGGTTGGATCTTGCCTTGTCCTTCCAATCCAAAACAACCAGAGATGGCATATATTTGTTTTCGGTCTTGTTCTTATTAGATAAGCTAAAGAACTAGCTTTGTTTTGGGGAAAAAATGAAGTACTTTTTGTTGCTCATTGTACTTGTTAAGCAGTGTAATGTTTCCAATTGATTGTCATTTGACCTTATCGGTGCATTCTACGGGACAAAAATACTGATAGTGTACAATGACATGCTTATGAACTGAGTTTCTCTTCATTGCCACAGTTGTTTTACCACCCTTGCAATGGATATCAATGTTGGGAGCTCCACACCAACATCATTGATGAGATCAGGTTAGTTTTCTTGTCAGATCATCTGTTTCCATATTGTTCAATAATTTGCATACTAATTTCTCCGTAGAAACCTTGATAATCATGAATTGCTTCGCGAATTATATCTAAGGCCTTTGTGAAATTCTGAACATCCTAATTTGTATTTCCAGTTTGTTTAGATGGAGAAATTTTGGCATGTATAAATTTCCTAGAATTAATAAAGATCATATCCGACACTTTTTTTACCAGTTACCTGAGGTCTGTTCTTTTTGTTTTGAATCACGATACTCAAATTGCAGAGTCCTCGTTGTAGTTAGTTAGTTACTTCTTTTAAACAATAACCATCTATTTTCAGATACTGCTTTATACTTTACTTGCTTCAGCCCACAAAAGTTGAACTAAAGCATGAGTCAGCAACCTAGCTATCTAGAAGCTGCAAGAAACGCACTGAGGTTAACACTTAACAATTATCAGTGCTTGGATCCGTGTTAGTCTGAGTTGTATAAATAAGACATTGTTAAATAATTATGACAGCATCTTGGAACTATTTCTTTCAGCTCATCTTGTGCACTGAAGAGGGAGATCATATTTCCAGACACCATAGAAAGTCTCTTCTGGTTATATCGGATTTTACAAAGATTGGATCACTCCCTGTTTTTCAGTCTATTTTGGTCTCTTCATATAATCATATGACACCACCTTTCTCGTATTTCCTTTCTGAACATCTTACCACGTTTCTGCCATTTCGTTTATTAATATTTGCATTATATTGTACTTATTTATGCTTCCATTTCCCAGGTCCAGTAAGGTAGCATGACACCCTCTGACCACCAGGTACATATACATTTAGCAGCTTCAATAATATGTGCTGACTACTATGATTTCATGAACCCTATATATTATAATGTTGTATGCCAGCGACTGAAATGGTAGGGTTGATTAGTTTGTATTTTGTAAACAAAAATGAAACATAAGTTTATGGCAGAAATTATTTCATTAAGAAGGCCTCATGGGTGCTTTGATCTTTTGATCTTCTCGTATAGCCATATAATAACTCTCTACTGGTTGTGATTGATAGTTTACAAGTATTATATCTTGCATGCCGATTAAAGCTGTGAACCACCATTACAGACTTATTTATAGGACTGACAACATTAATTCGGTTCCATAAATAACTTTATCTTTTATCTGTTGGAAATATGTGTCGCCATTTTTATAATGTAACTCTGGACTAACTTGCATTGTAATGTAATTGGTGTTTTTAAATAATCTGTAGTGTTAAATTCTGATACGTGATGGAAAAGGGGATAAATTTGTTCTTGTCACATCAGTTTAAACCTGGCAACCTATGAACCGAAGACTCCCTGCTAGCTGCTTCTTGATTCTTGCAAGTTGGTACTGCATATATGATGAACTCGATTTATCTCCAGATTTATTTTCCTTGATTTTTGCCGCAGATTTATTTTCTATGATTTTTGCTGCAGATTTGTCTCCACTGGGATAATACCCTCGCTGATTGGAATTTCTCATATTTAGGAGTCTTTGTCTTGAATTTGTTAGTTCATTAGCTGGTTTCTTTTTCTGATCTGTTCTCTGCTACTGATACTGATTTGTTACAATTCTAAGTACTCCTAGCTGTTGTTGGTACTAAGTATACATGACTATGAGTATCTTTTGTGAGAAATGATGAAATCTTAATTGTTGCTTGGATCTTTCCTTTGGTTTATAGTAGAAATTTTATACATTTTCACTTACAAGGTCTAAACTTCCTTCAACTTTGGCTAGGTTGCAATTGCATCAAATAAAGTTGCCTATGAAATGTTGTGGCTATACCTGCTTTTATCTTAGTCAATCTCTTTTTATAAACAAGATGGGGCTATAACTGCTTTTATCTGCTAAACATTTGGTTACAAAATTGTTCTTACTGTTTTTTTAAACAAGATGCCTTACCTTAGATTACAACGACAGATAAAAAAAGACATTCTGCATGGTATTCTCTTAACAGCATGGTATTCTCTTTATATTCAACATCAAAAAATTGCTGAAATCATGTTCTTGTATAACAAGGCATGGACTTTGGTTCCTCTAATGACACAAAGATTTAGTTCAGAAATTCAAAGGTAATATTGTCACAGTTTTGTCCTTTAATCAGCAAAGCTTAATCCAAGCACTAATGTGTGCTTCGAAGCACACCTGAAAGAGAGAAGAAATAAAACACCCTTGAGCATGGTACTGCCTCCTGTATGAGAAATGTATTAATTGTCCAACGTGAAAATATTTTAATCTTCTGCTTGTTGAAATAAGTTCATGGATTCATGCAGCCAAATGTAGGCCTCACTAAACATGCATAAAAGAAATGGATATAAAAAATTCACCTTCTAAGTGGCCATAAGTGGTATTTCTGGGCACACAAATTATAGAATAGCGAGAACTAAAATTAGACAAACTGGTGGTGTACAATTCCTGCTCTTCCTGACAAAAATAATGTTGATATCAAGATTGTTGCTTTGAATTTTATGTTCAATCTGTCAAAAGATGCTTCTCAAGAATCTGAACAGGCTTTTTATTAAGGATACCACCAACCTTAGTATTTTCATAAAGATTATCCCATCACCTACATTTGGAATTAAGAAGGCTGCAGTTATTGGCAGCATGATTGCATCTTTTACCTAATTTTAATGGTTTAAGATTCTTCTGACAGGAGCTGTAGTGGTTCATGCTCAATACATATATATGTGAGGGTCAATTGGTAGGTTTTGTACTTTCTGCATAGCTGACCTTACACTGTTCATAGTGTCAACCGAGCTGTAAACGAAATCTGAGATGACCCAGTAAAAACATAATATAGGGCATGACATATGTAGTTATCAACAGCTAGCTAAATGTACAACTTAAACTGCCTCTAATATTACTTATTGAAGGAGATTTAAATGGCTAGCTATAGTAAAATAGGTCGTTGGGTTAATATACTTCGATTGACAGCTTTTTTTTTCTTTTCACAGCACTCAATCTTAACTGGATGGAGAATCTGTGTTCTGAACCTGTTGACTTCAGAAATTGAAGAATATGTGAATTATGTGATCAATTTGAGAAATTTTTATGATACTGCAACTCTGCGTTCAAGGCTTAGCTCTGATGCATAATTTTGTGTTCCGTATTTTTCATATCCATTCTTATGTTTTGATAGGGCATTGAGACAATAATTATAATAATTGGATGCTTTGGATTTTTCCATTATTTAAAATTAAGCTGTGATCTAAGCGCAACATGTTCAGATATAACCTGCCCACTACCTTTGCAACTTGTTTTGTATCCGATTGTTTGTGATCATGGTCAGTTCCTAGGGGCTGGCAACAGTATGACAGTTCCTAGGCTCCACAACATGCATCTAGGAAGCATCTCAATTACTGTGCTAGAGCATCCTAGCCATATAGAATGATGGTAGTATCTTAAGGTGTGTTTGGTTTGGGGACAAGGTAGGATGGGTTGGATCTATTCCAATTTTTAAGGATGGAGCGGTTCCAATTATGCGTTTGGTTTGAAGAATGGAATGAACCTATTTTTTTGTTTGGTAGAAAAAATATAGGAAGGAATAGATTAAAGCCCGTTATACATCTATTAGTCCACGTGAGGTCATCCACTCAAATCCAGCACCAGGGATGATGCATGCGAGCTGCAGGTGCCCAGGGTAGATGCGTGCGACCTGCCGCAGCCACGGAGACACGGGCAAGCGGACGCAGCGCGCAGGTTGCTTGCCAGCTCGGCGAAGAACCAAGGTCGACGCGGGCGAGCGGACAGCTGCCGCGAGCGACACATGCGAGCGGAGGCAGCGCTCGGGCGGCGAGCGAGCTCCGCGGCGACCGGGGTTGATGCGGACAAGCGGACGACGCGCGGGCGGCAGCCGCGGGTGACGTGCGCGAGCAGATCCAGCGTGCGGACGGCGAGTGAACTCAGCGGCGGCCAGGTCAACTCGGGCGAGCGGAAGCAGCACGATGGTGGCGGGCGAGCTTGGCGGCGACGCGCGAGCGGCGGTCGAGCTCGGTGGTGGTCAGGTCCCGCGCGCGAGGGAGACGACGCTGACGCCGTCGCCAAGGAACCGTGCGGTCCGCCAGATTTTGAGGTATTGCTCGGATCCGAATGTGAGTGGAATATTCCCTTCTAGGTCCAACCCACTCCCTCGTGCTCCCATACCAAACAAGGCCAAAACCGGGTTGGCTCCATCCCAACCCATAAAATCCCTCCACCAAACACATCCTTAATTAATTCTTAACGTGGCATTAGAGCATGAGATGGATGCAGATATATGGGCGTGAACTCCACGTATGGATGCAGATATACGGGTGGTATTATTAATAGTTATCGTATCGTTTCTATGGGCACCTTCTTACCAACAAATATTTTTATACTGTTTTGATTTTTTTTTATCCATTGCAACACATGGGCACCCTACTATTTATATACGAGATTACAGAATCACTATGTATATATATATATATAGGGAGGAATAACTCCAGTACCAGAAACTTAATGTAGAATTATGAAGAAGCCAATCAATGAACAGACAGGCGCATTCAATTAAAGCCTAGTTTATTTATGCAAATGAAGCAATAAATAAATATAGAAATAGATGTGAATACGTAGAGTGGAAGAAAATTGTATTGAAATCCGATCCAAGTAAAGCCGAATCTCCTTGATGTGAGCCTCGTACATGTCGGTCACGCTTTTGCTGACAACGATGGCGATGGTGGCCACGACGAAGGCAGGAAGGAGAAAGAAGAGAGAAATCGCGGTGGCAGGCAAGCTAGCTACTGCCGCCTCGTAACGTAACGTTCATTCTCCGACCAGATGGCACACATATAAAGTCTACCACCTTTTCTACTTTTTAACTTTTGCTCTACTGCTTTGCATTGCTTGCCTCGCTCGGTACATTATAGACATATCGACTGATAGAAGCTCGATCTGCCTCGCTACATGGCGTTATGCATATATACACCGAAATACACTACCCGTAGCAAAACCCCATCGATCAAGATCGAGGCGAAGCGCGCGACAAGCTTAAGCTGCGCTATTAATTAGCTGCCTCATCGTAATTTACTCCACTCATCCCAGTCACCCCACCCACTACTACTATCTCCGTCCTAAAATGAGTTTATTTCTATAACAATATCAAATCAAATATTTTTAAGTTTAACATATGATATTGAAAAAATAATAAATTTTCATCATATATTATATTACAATATATCTTGTTTTAAAAGTACTTATTTTCTAATATTGTTGGTTAAAGTACTGCCTTTAAGACCGTGCCAAAATACAAAATTACACCCTTTGTAGTAATGGACATATTGTCGAGATACATTTTACTTAAAAAACTATTCAATCGGTAGCCTTTTTTTTTGGACGAATGTAATAGATACTTTCGTGTATTAGTACTTCTAAATTGGCTGGGAAGGGAAATGGGGATGGGGAGGGTTTAATTTGTGGGTTTTTGTGTCACCTCTCACCTCACATGAGTGAGGCAGGCTGTTACCCTTAGGCGTTAACAATGCACCACAATGGCGTTCTCCTTCGTCATAGCTTCAGGCTCTCTCTCCTCCATGTCGGCGCCCTGGCAAGGTTTGCAAGGTCGCTCGCAGCCAACAAATGTTGCGAGAAACCTTGTCAGAGCGAAGGGTGCGTGAAGCTCCTCGTCTCGCTGGCCACCCGCTGTGGGAGCGGTGACCTCACGGCCGAGTGGCCTCCACGCCAAAAGGGTTGAAATACCCCTAGACCCATGGCGATGGGGTGGCTCGGAGGCGGCCGGGGTCAGCGACAGGCGGCGGTCGGCCGAGCAGGCCGACGACGGGCTGGTGGGAGCAGGCCGTCTTTGGCGGCAGGCGCCGCGGAGAGGCCGTCGGCAGCGACGGATGACAATGAGCTGGGTGGAGGAGGCCGGTGGGGCATGTGGATCTCGGCGTTTGGTGGGGGAGTTTGTCAGTGAAATATCTAGGTCATCCGACACGTTCCCACACCGCTGGTTGAGGCTACCCATTATGGGCTTCGGTGACATAATTGCGTGGCTTTAGATTTTTTGGACCTAATGAGGCCACTTTGCATTGTAGGCCTTGTAACTTAACTGTTGCATCGGGCCAAAATTTGCATTGAGTACTGAGCCCGTGTAACCCCCATTATGAATGCCCTTACAGTATATACCCAATACTACAAGACAAGTATAGATGAAATATATCCGTAACTTATATGCGTATTATAGTAATTGATTTATTAACTTAAGGAATTATTCACCACACCATCGACTTAACTAGTATTTCAACGTGAATTCACCACGTTTTTATTTTCTTGCATAACGAGGTAACACATTTAGAACTGTCCTTTCCATACAAACTAGTAGACTCCGTCACGCATTTGTGCGACTATTAACATTTTTATATAATTAGCGCATAAGGATAACGATATTATATATGTAATTGAAGAATTTATTATGTAAAATATTATGATTTCTAGTGTTTTTAAATAAAAAATATTTTATAGCAAAATATGTGAGTATTAATATGGGGAGAAACAAACTCTCATAAGTAAAAGAGAACTTAAAAATTTTGTGATTGTAAGTTATGAATGTAAATATAAGGTTGATTTTTGTAAGTGGTGCATAAGAATTTTCCATTTTACTCTATGGCGAGGTCGCGCCGCCACCCCCCGCATGCAGGTGGCTGCGAGGTCGCCCCGCCCATCCCCACGCGCATCGGCGGCCTCTCGCAGCGAC
>CM002478.1:2268904-2285054 GCA_000325765.3 Leersia perrieri
CGTGGCTGCGGCGATTTCCACCGGTGCGGGCGTGGCCGCGCCACCCTCCCCCCCCACGCGTCGGCCGCCGTGAAGCCGCGCGACTCTCCCGCGGCCACCGACGATCTCCACGGGCGGCAGCGCTGCCACAACCCTCGGCTCTGGGGATTTTTTTATTTTTTGATTTTTTCTTTATGAAAATTTATAATTCACTCAACTTGAATTTGATTTGTTTCAGTTTGATAATTTTTGGTTTCGTTCAACTTGAATTTGATTTCTTTCAGTTTGAAAATTTTGGGTTCTTTCAACTTGAATTTGATTTATTTCAGTTTCAAAATTTTGGGTTTCTTTCCACTTGAAATTGTTTTCTTTCGGATTGAAAATTTTGGGTTTCTTTCAGTTTGGAATTTTGATTTCTTTCAATTTGAAAATTTCGATTTCTTTCTATTTGAAAATTTTCGATTCGATTCCATTCTGTTTGAAATTTTCGATTCCCTTTCTGTTCGAATTTTTTGAATTTTTTAGTTTGAAAATTTTCATTTTGTTTCTGTTTGAATATTTTTCTTTTATTTAAATATTTTTTTTCTAGTTGAAACTACAGCAGGAGGGAGACGTTTGGCTTGGGTTAAGAAACAATAAAGAAAGGATGGACGGAAAATTCGTGCACCACCTAGCCTTGTGGCGCACAGGTGCCAAATAGCAAGGCCCATGCCGTGCTTGGGCCATGCCAAATGTCCGGGCCATAGGCCGCGCTGCGGGCCATATGGCCATCCATACCGGGAAGCCTTGGCTGGGGCAGGCGACCTCCATCCACTTCTCCGTCCGCCGCACAGGAAACGGGACAGGTAGCATGCAGCGGGCCTACATGTGCCGTAACAGCAGCCTACACCTGTGCTCTTGCCGCTCTGTCCAAACAAAACGTTCCCTCTCCGCCTCTCCGGTCAGGCGCAATGATCCACGACCGTCAGGCGCAATGATCCATGAAGATATAACTGTATCGCTTGGAACACAGGCCAGCATGCCTAGGCTACACAGTGAAAGGCGTCCAGGCTTTGTTTCATTTTGCTGCTGGCCTGCCTGAGGCTAATAACTCAGCGGTTTGTTAGCTCTAAGATTCTTTATAACCTTTTTTTTAACCCATCTATTTATCTCATAAAGATTTTTGGTTCTTCTGTCTAAGCCGGCTATAAGTTTATAACCCATCTAGTTCTTTACTATTGATATATAACCCACATATTTATCTCACAAAAATTTTTGGTTCTTCTGTCTAAACCTTTGGCGCAGCAAGTTGGAGTATGATAGACTGAAGATGTTTAGTGCTTTTAAACTGGTGTTTAGAATTTTAGTGGGCTGGAGATGTATAGTACTATCGAACTTGTGATAGAATGCTGCTATATATTCTCGATTTCTGGTTTACTGCTTTTGAACTGGTAACAAATGCTGCTGTTCTGATGTGGGCAAATGTTTGGTGCTTACAGCTTAACATTTGATGAGTTCTGTTCGTTGGTGAATATTACCAGCAGGCAGCAAATAAGTGTATTCTCATATCTTCCTGTGTCATTTTTCCAATCTGCCGCTTAAGCTTATGTTGAGGTGTTTCCTTGCCTTTTGTTTCTACTGGAGCAGTGCTAGTGCATTGCTTGTGCGTGATTTATGCTGTTAACGTGAACTATTGGTGAAAGCAATTTATGAGCCCTCGTAGTTTTGTCATACCCGATCATGGTGAAGTTGAACCTGAGAAATCGACAGCCTTAGCTCTGTTTAGCATTGCTAGTTGCCACCTATAAATTCTCATGCACGTTGTCAAGAAGTAGATGCTCTAACTTCTTAGAACATCAACATTGGTTTAGATTGCTTATCTCTGTATAATCTTTCTACATCATACATAGATGATATATTTACTATAGAAAACTATTAAATAGGGGAGAAACCCTAATATTCTATGGTATTCTGTTATATTAAATTGATCCTCTCATGAAGTATTTATGTATGGTATTCTGTATGCACAATGAGGAGGATCTGTATGCCTTATCAGAGAACTGTAAAGGTTCAGTGATCGTGTCATGTGATAGTATAAGTTTGTATTACAAGTCACTGAGCATATTGCAGAATCTACTACTTGTCTGTGTCAAGGAGCTGCAGCCTAAATTAGTGGTCACTGTAGAAAAGGACCCAGTTAGAATTGGAAGATGGGCCTCTCCATCTGGCGCCTCCTTTGTGGACTTCTTTAGAGGCATTGCACTACTTCACCACAGTGTTCGAGTCATTGTTGAGTTGCTTCAGTGGTGGTAATTATGAGGCATGTCTGAGACTTGTGGAGACAGAGTTGGTGGGGCCAAGGATACAAGACTTTGTGGGGGAAGTATAGGTCTGTGAGAGTTGAGACCAATACTTGTGAGGTTTTGGAAAGGTTAGGGCTTGTGAGTTGAGTGCCTGTAAGCTCAGGCCAGAATGCTAGTTGGGTTGTTCAACAGGGTATTTGGGGTTGATTGTGAGAAGGGAAGGCTTGCTTTGTGCTGGAAATCTAGGCCCTTGATCTCTGTGTCTGTTTGGACCCCAGTGTGAAATCAAAGGAGTTTCTGATGCTTTTATGGGCACTTCTTTGTTTTTGTTGTTGACTTGTTGTAAGACTTTGCAGTTAAGGATAGAAGTTATTTATTGGCCTACTATGTTCTTAGAGGAACTTTCAAGATCCTTCATCTATTCTTCCTGAGCATGCATCCTCTTTATAAGGGTCTAATTGTCTGTAACACAAAGAGTTAAGCACTGTTTAGTCCATACATGGTTCAACAAACTTTGTTACTCAGTTCCCATGTACTTGTCAACGTTTGATCTGTATTGTTATTAACTTTGATCACAAATAATTTTTAAATTATCAGATTTTGATGAATGAAAGTTGCAAGGTTATATTTTACAAGAAACATACTTCGATAATATGTTATAAATATTTACAAATTTGTTTGCTAAAATATGAACGGTCAAAGTTTGAAGATGAATATATTATGTCTCTATTTTTTGAGGCGCTCATCGGTTGGCTGCTGCTGATCGTCCCTACCTGTAGTGGGAGAAACATTGGTGCCAGATGAGATATTTTTTCTGCTGTTTCTGCTGCTTATCAGCAAACCGATGAGGGCCTGATTATTTATATATATAATTTTTGAGGAATTGTGATAAGTGATGAACTGATAATACTAAGTGCTTTCTAATTTTTAGTAATCTGCATTGACTTTGTAGCTAGTAATAAGACGTGTAAACATGCAAAAATGGAAATACTTAGCCTTACATTTTGAGGAGAAAATTCTGGTTCAGGAAGAGCCAACTATTGTGAACCGCTCTCAGTTATTGTTGTTAATGTCTTGTAGACTTGTCTTTTGTCTGTTTGCTATCCTAACTTATTATCAGCTGTCAATTCTATAAACCTGTCTCACTTTGCAAACTTGTCACTTCCTTCCAAGGACTCAAGGAGAGCTCAGCTTGGTGTGCATGGAGTTTCTGATTTCTGCTGTCGCGAGTGATCTTATAAGCCGGTTCATTTCTTATCTAACGCAAAATTACAGCGACCATACATGTAAGCAGGATGATCGTAGAAGGCTGGAACGCATCTTGCTAAGGATGCACTCTGTTGTTGAGGAAGCAGAAGGACACCACATCACAAATAGAGGAATGCTCCTACAGCTAAAGGCATTCATTGAGGGATTCTACCTTGGACACTATATGCTCGACAAGATCAAGTTCCAACCCCCTGAAGAAGAGAGCATCGATGATGAGGTTAGTCATGAGACTCAATCATTTGCCTTGGCTAGTTTGAACTCTGCCAAGAGGTTTCGTTTTACTGATGCTGTAAGGAAACACACACCAGTTGCCTTTGGTAGAAGGAGCAAAGAAAACATGAAAGATGTTGTTGAAGATTTAGAAACTAAGATTGCAGATATGAGAGAATTTGTCATGCTCATAGGCAGCTACCCCCGTCTACCTCGTCAGCCTTACAGTACATATCTATACATAGATAAGTGTATGTTTGGCCGCCATATTGAGAAAGAGCAAGTTATCAATTTCTTGCTTTGCGATGTTCCTCATTATCCTTATGTTAGTGTTCTTCCTATCATTGGCCCACGCAGAATAGGAAAGAAAACTCTTGTGCAACATGCTTGCCAGGATGAGAGGGTGCGCAACTGCTTCTCTCATATATTTTTCTTCAAAGATGATGATCTAAAGATCGGAGAGATCTCGCTTAACTCTGAGGCTTCTCCAGGGAAGTATTTGTTTGTTATTGAGTTCGTTTGGGATGTTGATGAGTCAGCTTGGTCAAAATTCCAATCTTATTTGCAAAATATGGCTGGTACTGGAATTAAGGTTGTAGTAATAGGAAGAACAGAGGACATTGCTAAGTTTGGGACAACCCAACCAATCAGGGTGAAGCGGCTATCTGAAGAAGAGTACTGGTACTACTTTAAGGCGCTTGCCTTTGGAAGTATGGACCCTGATGAGCATCCAAAGCTAGCATCTTTGGGGTTGCAGGTGGCTGAGGAGATGAATGGATCATTCCTTGGTGCAACTGTAATAGGTGAAATTCTTAGAGCTAATCCTAACACTCAATTCTGGCAGAGCATCTTATTATGCTTAAGAGAGCTGGCACACAAGCACTTGTCTTCCTGTGGTCTACACCCTGATATTCTTTTTGAAAGCAATATCCCTGTTGATTTTACCAGGATAGCCTTTGTGGGCGCTCAAGTTCAAGCTTACATGGTTTATGATCTTAGGGTGGCTGACCGTGCACAAAGTGAGCTACCAAATTTGACATCGCGGGAAATTATACTGGGTAATATTCCTGTTGAAGATAAGTTTGATGCATTGGTATGGAGATCTCGCATTCCACCTTACTGTGACTACATAGCTACGTTTGAGAAACGTAAACCACGACGCATGGTTGGCAAGAGGAACACCATCTACCATTGAGAAAACTCAGGCACAAATCTAATTTGGGTAAATTTTCTGAAAAAAATACATTATTGACTCTTCATTGTATAGTTTAAAAGGCTGGGTATGCCTCATCTTGTAAATATTGAAATTATTCAAACAGTTCATGTCTAAGTAGATTATGTGTTGTAACTGTAGGTTCATAGATATTTTTCATTTTTAAAGAAAACTTCTGTTGTATCTGCTCTTATTATTTGAGCTAACAAAATGCAGTTAATTGCTATTGCTACCCTGACTAGTATTATGTGCGTGACAGAAAATTATGATGAGTTCTGAATATGATCCCATGCGTATGACCAATTCAACGTACAAAATTATCTGCTGCTGTTCAAGCAGTTTCAGTCCCTTTCACCAGTTCCATCGTAGTCACTGCTCTTGAATTTCCTCACTTTCTATGTTCAAACTACCATAATGATAAGTTTCTTTACAGACATTCATTTACATTAATCTATGGATTATTGCCCATCGGTCAAGAGGCATGAACACCATGCCAAGTAGTCCTTGTTGACAAGCCGAAGCACATGCTTTGTATTTTATTTGAAAGCTTGACAATTTCGGACTTGTTCACTTTGTTGTCAAAAAATACCTTTCCAAACTTTGTTAATGCCAAATTTTGGTAAGGTGATAGTGACAGTGTTTAGTTTGACACTGTACCAAATTTTGGTAGATATTTTGAGAGAAGAAACTTCTAGAATTACTCCAAATTGATGGTTACTTTATTGTCTTGCCAAAATTTTGACAATACCAAATATTGGAAGGTTGAAAATGGCAACAATCTAAACAGGCCCTTCACCCACTTGTTGGGTTATGTGAATTTTCCTCTTAAGATGTATCCAGTTAATGTTTTGTAGTTCTTCTGCATGGCTCTATTTTCTGGTAGTAGCTGTTAAGAACAAATGGTAATCTGTAAAAAATTTTGTTCTGGGTGAGGTGGCGAACTCTTGATGCCTGATAGATTTCCTAGGTTAGGTGAGGCGTTTTACAATGCTCTCAACTTTGTTATAATAACATGGTTTTTACAAAAGGAGTTAGGTGGGAGGTGATGTGTACTCCGTTCGTCCCAAAATATAACAAGGTTTAGAAAAGTCAGAGTCAAACATTTTAAACTTTGACTATTAATAGTGAAAAATTCAAAATGAACTATCAAGTAAAAATGATACTATTAGATTCATCATTAAACGAACTATTATAATTTGCAATTCTTTTAATTTGAAATAGTATATTTTTACAAATATTATTGGTCAAAGTAGCATCTCGAAGACCGTGACGAGCCAAAAACTGCTTATATTTTGGGACAAAGGTAGTAATAATTTTGGAATCAGGAGGGGCCAAATTGATTAGTATGAGAAGCTTTTATCAGATTCTGAAATCTGACAATACTCCTTTCCCTCACAAGAATTCATGTAGAGTTCAGATCCTTATGAAGATCAAAACTTCCTCTGGTTGTTCTGCTGAGCAGAGGTTGGAAAGGTGATGAGTGTCAGAGTGTGTCAATTTTGTGGAGCACTTGAAATCATTGACCGCCTGCTTTTACCTATTGTCGGGAAAAATTTGTGTGGAGAGGTGGTTAGGGTGGCTTGCAATTTCTTCCACCCCTATTCATAGTGATCAACTTTTAATGTCTGAATTCTATTCCAAACCAGGCCGCAGGCATACTGTGGTCAATGTGGAAAACCATGATTGATGTTTGTTTCTGAAACAAGTTGATTATTAACTCCGCTAAAATGCTTTGTAAAATATGTTACTGGCTCACTTGTTGATCTATTTTGCAGATAAGAAGATCAACAAAAGACCACTTCCATTCTACTAAACCAAGTCGTAGATGAAATCTTTAATGCCAAGAGGAGAGGATGGACAGATGGAGACCAACAATTCACACGCTGTAGGATGTCAGACAGAAAGTCTTTAGTGGGAGAGATGATGGAGGTAGGAGAATTTAGTGTAAGATGATGTGAGAAGACTTTTGGTGCAAGATGGAATAAACATGCCGAACTGCACTCTGATGATAGTAATGGGAAGGCCCTGTTGGCTTGATCAATGTGATGTAAAATTTCTGACGTGAACCAAGTTTGTCATGCTGCTAGTCTTTCCTAGCAAACCTATTGGCTATTGCACAAAATTGTTCATGGACAAAGTATGTTGATAAGAATCATAGGGAAGTTGAGGACCCAATCATTAGTTTCTTGCATAGAGAGAACAAATTAAAATTATTCTTGTAAATAAACTGTAGAGAATGTGTATATTTGGAGCCAGTTACAATGAGCTGTCCTGTGCTGAACAGCTGATTGTAACTAAACTTTCAAAGTTGGAACTTTTGCATTATGACATCTTTGCTATCATCCATGTCAAAAGAAATACTCGATTTAGGGGATGTTTAGATCCACGGGTGTAAAGTTTCGGTGTGTCACATCGGGTATTATATAGTGTGTCGCATGTGGTGTTCAGGCACTAATAAAAAAACAAAATTACAGAAACGGTCAGCAAACCGTGAGACGAATTTATCAAGGTTAATTAATATATCATTAGCAAATATTTATTGTAGCACCACATTGTCAAATCATGGAACAATTAGGCTTAAAAGATTCGTCTCGCAAATTAGTCACAAACTCACAATCCGTGCAAAAAAAGTTATTTTTAACCTATATTTAATACTCCATATATGTATTCAAACATTCGATGTGATAGTGTAAATTTTTGTGTGCGAACTAAACAGGGCCTTATATTCTTGACACCAAAAAATAGTATTAAGCAGGCAGCATAGTAATGGATTGCGGCTGGTTTACGTCTAAAGCTCTTTTGGTTGTTTGTTATTCAACAACAACCAAATTTCAAATTTATAAACTTAATTTTAAGTTGATTTTGAACTTTTTCCATTATAGTTTTTTAAGCCTTGAATTTTAAATCATGAATAATTTGAATGTAAAAGTTTTACTCACAAATTATCTTTTCTTCGTTCATGTGGTGATACGGCTTACGGTTTATCAACATAAGTGAAATGATCACGACAATATATGTGTTGACACCTTTGGTAGCGATATGCAGATATGCCATATGCGTGGACTAAATATACGAAATGACCTCTAAATAGGCTTCTGTTTTGGCATAGAACTGATAAAGAAAATTCATTTTCTAGATTAAATTAAATTACTAGCTTGATTTATTATAAAGTAGAAATTAAGTGTATTACCTTGATACATGTTAAATCTAATATTAGCCCCAACCAAGAAAACTCTTAGATTTTTCTAAAGTATAAATGAAGTGCATTACTTAATCTAATACTAGCCCCAACTATAAAAAACAAAGAGATATCCAGCTTTATGGAATTGGGAATGTTTCACACAAGACCATATAGTACCCCCCTCCTTGTTGTAAGAATTACTTAGAGTGGTTCAAAATGGGACATGACCACACAGAGATCACTAGTGCGGTAGCGCTAACGCCCTACCCCTTCCCTCTCATTCTCACACCCCAATGCCATTGCACCCTCTTCCCTCCCATCCTCCCTCTCTACGCTGACGGCCACCGTGCCATCCCCGTTGGCCTCTGTCCGAGCAGCACCATCGCCATCGCCGTTGCCTCCCCACCCCAGCGAGCCGTTCCCCATCTCGCCGGCGCCAACAAGGCCCGCCAGATGGCCTTCTCCCTATCCTCCCGCCCTCCCTACTGTTGGCGAGTTTTGCTGCCTCTTCTTCGCCTCCGATAGCTACGGTTCACGCCGCCGAAGTCGTCTCCGCATCGGCTGGCCCTGTCACCTACCTCGCACACTGCTAGTCTTTGTCTTTATGGCTCTAGCGGCACACTGCCGCCTCGCCATCCGCCCATGTCCCAGGGGTGGGCCTACCATGTAGACATAGGTATTCAGATGTATACCTAAGTATTTTGAAAAAATAATACATATATAAAGTGTGTAATACTTGTATGCATAAAAAGAAGAAAAAAAGAAGCGTGTATCGGATCAAGGAGACAAAACGTCCAGCTTTTAGACTTCCTGGCCTTCCTCTCCCCCTCACCTATCTAATGGACAACCCAACATGTTAATTTTGTAGCCCGTTGCCCACTGTTCCAGTCGTCTATCTAAACTGTTGACAAATCCCTCCTCCTCCCCTACTCCACTCTCGAACTCTAAATACATAGCCCAGGTTTGTCTTCACAGAACTTGTTTTTAAAATAACTTTTGCAAACACCTCCCTATGACTAATGGTAGGCTGGTAGCTATCCGTGGTTTTACATATAGACCCCTCATTGTCCATGGAATCGTATAAAAGACCCTTGTTTAGGGGGGATTTTGCTGAAATACCCCGTACTATTTCCACAAATTGGCGGTGCGCGGTGGTCGGGCAAGGGGCGGAGGAGCGGAATAGGATCTATCATCCCGCCGCCGCCGGTCGCCGGAGTGCAGCGCGGGCGGCGCCGGCGACGGCGGCAAACCTTTCACCATTGGGCGTCGGCATAGTCAGGGGGAAACATACAGCGGGAGATCGAGCAGTGAGGTAGGCAGCTAGTGGTGTCGGAGGAGGAAACGGCGTTCGCGGTCGGAGGATTTCTCGATCGGGGATTCTCGCCGGAGGCCGCCCCAATCCGAGGTTCTCTCTGGTCACAACTTGCAGCTTTTGGATCTATAAATCGAGGTCATAGAATCGATAGCTTTGTGCCCCGTGTTAGGAAAACAAAAATGCCTCCCTCTATGTGCAAACACTAGAACTAAGATCATGTCAGGAAAGGCATTAAGGCATTATGGTTTGATCCGATTGAACTATAGTTCCTCTAAAAATATATAATTGACTCAGGATTAGTCAAACTTACTTCCTACTGGCAATGTTTATCTTCTTTGGCTGGATAGTCCGTTAATAGATTGATTTGAACCCATCAGGAGTTCACTCGAGGTGTAAACACTGTCAACCTCACTACAAATGCTACTGCTTCTGCTTGTAAGCTAATTGGAAATATCTTCCTCTTTGAAGCTTGAGCGCAAACCATTTTCACACTTAAATGCATGTAAATATATGTCTATTACATTGGAAGGTAACAAGCATAGTTTTTAAATCGTGTCTAGTTCACATTTATGAGTAGGAAGGAATTACAGCTTTGACTTTACAGTTCAAAAGGATAAACGTACCTTTCAACAATTCTCACCACTACTGCAAGCTATTTGGACAGTTCAGATCAAAGTGGCATATGTGTCTCTACAATATCAAATAGGTGTTTTTTTTTTTCTAGGAGAAGAAATTCTGTTGTATTGTATCTGCTCCTATTAATTTGGGTGTTTGAAAGCAGTCAGTTACTAGTGCTACCCTGGCTAGTGCTATATGCATGGAAGAAACCTTTTGAAAATAAACTACTTTATGCATCTGAGTTCTGACTGTGTTGTCCTCATACGAACAATTCAATTTAGCATGATATCTGTTAGTGCCTAAAAAAATAACTTGCAAATGCTCTGTCTTTCTGATTCAGGAAGAGCCATCTCACTTGAACTACCTCTAGAATTTGTTACTAATTTCCTGTAGACTTGTCTCGGTCTCTCTGCCAACTTCTTGTCTTGGTCCTGTTCACTTTCCAAATAGCCTTTTTTTTTTTTGCGAGAAGGAAGCCTTTATTTTTTAGGTAGAAGGGAGATTACAATCTAGAGCTAACAAAACAGAAATACTAGCTGGCACATGAAAACGCCAGACTGAGCATTGCCTGGATTGCATACCACCTGCTCCCACACAGAACTTGGGTTAGTATGGAGATTCTGGTTTCTGCTGTGGCAAGCGATCTTATCAGCCGCTTCATCTCTTCGGTAGCACAAAATTACAGCAACCATACATGTCAGGAGGATGATCGTAAAAGGCTGGAACGCATCCTTCTAAGGATGCACTCTGTTGTTGAGGAAGCAGAGGGACGCTACATCACAAATCAAGGAATGCTCCTACAGCTAAAAGGACTTATTGAAGGCTTCTACCTTGGATGCTACATGCTTGACAAGATCAAGTTCCAACCCCCTGAAGAAGAGAGCATCAGAGATGAGGTGAGTCATGAGATTCAATCATTTGCCTTGCCCACTAGTAACTCTGCTAAGCGCTTCCGTTTTGCTGATGCCATAAGAAAACACACACCAGTAGCCTTTGGTAGCTGGACGACAACAAATCTGAAAGATGTTGTTGATAGTTTAGAAACTAAGATCAAAGATATGAGAGAATTTGTCATGCTTCTTGGCAGCTACCCTCGTCTACCTCGTCAGCCTTACAGTACATATCTATATATAGATAAGTGTATGTTTGGCCGTCGTATAGAGAAAGAGCAAGTCATCAAATTCTTGCTTTTCAATGATCCTCATGATCCAGTTGTTAGCATTCTTCCTATTATTGGCCCACGCAATATTGGAAAGAAAACTCTTATGCAACATGCTTGCCAGGATGAGAGGGTGCGCAACTCCTTCTCACATATATTTTTCTTTAAAGAAGACGATCTAAAGATTGGAGAGCTCTCTGTTAACTCTAAGGCTTCTCCGGGGAAGTATTTGTATATGATCGAGTTCATTTGGGATGTGGATGAGGCAGCTTGGACAAAATTTCAATCATATTTGCAGAATATGGCTGCTACTGAAATTAAGGTTGTAGTCTTAAGTAGAACAGAGGACATTGCCAAGTTTGGGACATGCCAACCGATCAGGGTGAAGAGGCTGTCTGAAGAAGAGTACTGGTACTACTTCAAGGTACTTGCCTTTGGAAGTATGGATCCTGATGAGCATCCAAAGCTAGCATCTCTGGGCTTGCAGGTGGCTAATGAGATGAATGCATCATTTATTGGTGCATCTTTTATAGGTGAATTGTTAAGATCTAATCCTAACACTCAATTCTGGAAGAGAATCTTATTATGCTTCAGAGAGCTCACACGGGAGCACTTGTCTTCCAGTGGTCTGCACCATGACAATCTTTTTGAAAGAAATATCCCTGTTGATGCCACCACGTTCTTTCGTGTGAGTTCTCAAGTTCAATCTCTCTTGGTTTATGATCTTAGGGTGGTTCATCCTGCTCAAAGTGAGCTACCAAATGTGTCATCACGAGAAATTCTACTGGGTGGTGATATGCCTGTCGAAGATAAGTTTGATGCCTTGGTATGGAAATCTCGCATCCCACCTTATTGTGCCTACATAGCTACTTATGAGAAACGAAAACCACAGTCTATGGTTAGCAGAAGGAACCATAATATTACGTTTTCAGCAGTACAGTTTAGAAGGCTAGGTAGCCTAGGTATGCCTTGACAGGTTCTAGCTACTACTGAAAGCATTCCAACGGTTCAGGTGAAATAGCAGCATCGCTAATGTCAGTTGAAATATGTATTTTTGAAAAAGAGAACTGCTGTTGTATCTGTTCTTCTTAATTCGGATATGTAAAATGCAGTTAGTTACTGTTGCTAGCCTGACTATTGTGTGTGATAGAAACGATTTCATAAAGGAACTACTTTATTTTTCTGACTAGTATCTGTATCATGCTTCGGTCCCTTCTATCAGTTCCTAGTCACAGATCTTCCCTTGCTTGACTTTCTACCTTCCAACCTCATTGATAAGTTTTTTTTGCAGACAATATTCGTTTAGAGTAATTTCTTTTTGCTTTTGTCTGTCAACTTCAAGGAGGACATTTTCATCTCTACAGTTGTACAGCGATCATGTCAGCCATTTCATCTCCTTTCAGACAACAAAGGAGGACCGTGAGAAGCTGAAGAGTGTCCTTAAGATCCAGACCGTTGTGGAATAGGCAGAGGGATGACACATAACAAACTGAGGAATGACCCTCCTGTTTAAGGGGCCTATGGTAGATTGGTAGGTATATGTTCCTTGGGTACTATCTCTTGACACATCAAGTTGCTTGTTGAAGAGGAGGTTGTACTTAAAAATCATTATCACTAGTGACTTTGTTCGAGGTGGAGAACAATTTTCTTAGTGAAAAAGGGCAGGAGCTCTGCCTTGATGCATCAGTGAAGAAAAACCAAACATTAAAGTGTGGTTACACGAGTTTTGATAAACTCAATGGCCAATGGCCAAATCCAAATCCCCACCAGTCCCCTAGAACAGCAACCAAGAAACTAAGAAACCAGGGGTCACGCTTATTGCTTGATTTTCTCCTAGATCTTGAAGGAAACATCTAGCAAAATCTGGTGTTCATTTTGGAAGACTTGTTTATTCTTCTCCTTCCAAATGTTCCCACATATGTAGATCACCAGGCCGTTGAACTTTCTGTTCACATCTTTTTCAGGACATGCTTCATGCCATCAGTTTGTGATCTGTCAAAATGTTTTGGCCAATATTTCTCCAGGATTTTGCAATTGCCACCTTAAATCAATGTCCATACTTCCTGGTCATCGGGACAAAGAAGAAGAATATGCATGGTAGCTTGCATTCTGGTTGCAAAGCTTACATGTCATGTGGTATGGCCAACATCGGCGTAGCCAAATTGTCAGCAGTTTTATCTTATTCTAAATTGAAATCCAAACGAAGATTTTGTATTTTTTTTAGGCACCGTCCGAATAGATGTTGTATTCAGACTTCTGAAGCTACATTTGAATTCCACAAGGTAGACTGACTTTGCAGAATATTGTCCATCTATTAAGGGGCATCCACACCAGTGGATAGTCTTGTTGACAGGCTGAAGGCAAATGTTTTGTATATTATTCCAAAGCTTGACAAGTTCACCCAATTGCTGGGTTGTGTAGACTTTCCGTAAAGTATGCATTCATTTTTTTCCCTGATTCTTTCACATGGCTCTATATTTTTTTCTGGTAGCTAATAAGAACAAGGAAAAAGTTCACTTTACTCCCCTAAACTGTTACACTAACTGCTTAACCTCTTAGACTATTTTTTGGCTCATTTTACACCCTGAACTATTAGAATTGACTCACTTTATACCCTAACAACATTTCTCTTTTCTATTTCTATCTATACAAGTCATATTTTTTACTGAAGGTATAATGCATATATGTCTTATGAATTACCTCTGAACATTTTTTTTACAATTTTTTTATCTCTGTTTCCACTGATTGGAAGCTTATAATACCAATTTGGACATTGGAATTGTAAAGTTCAAATTCATGAAAGAAAAATTGAAAATATTTTGGATCATTGATAACAGTGTTATCTACAACTCCACAAAAATTCATCTCAAAATATGGCTTGTATAAGGAGAAAAAAAAAGAGAAGTATTGTTAGGGTATAAAACGAACCATTTTTAATAGTTCGGGGGTGTAAAATGAGCCAAAATATATTTTAGGTGATTAAGTAATCTAATGCAATAATTTATGGGAGTAAAATGGATTTTTTCCTAAGAACAACTAGCGATGGGTAAGAAACAGTGTTCTGGGTGGATGAATGGACAAGGAGGCAAACTCCTGATGCATCAAAAAGAGCTAGGTGGAAGGTGATGAATAGTTAATTTTTGGAAGTATGGAGCTTAGAAAATTCTTGTAAGGGAACACAGAAAGTTTGGATTGATTTGATATTCTTTTCTTTATGTCAGAAGATGATTCCTTGGAGGAAGGAATTCAGGAGGGGTCAAATTCTTTAGTGTGAGAAGCTTTTATCAGATTCTTAAAGCTGGAAATACTCCATCCCTTCACAAGAATTAGTGTGGAGTTCAAATACTTTGACGATTAGAATTTTCCTCTGGTTCTTCTGAGCAGAGGTTGGAAAGGTGACAAATTTGTTAATTTTGTGGTACTGATGGAATCATTGATTGTCTCTGTTTACCTGTTCTCCAGCAAAATTTGTATGGAAGAATGAAGATGGTCAGGGACTCGGTGGCTTTTAATATCTCTTCCACGGTTCCACCCCTACTCATAGGGATGAACTTTTTAATGCCTGACCGTCGAATACTTTTCCAAATCATGCCGGAGACCTTGTGTATGTTTGACTTTTGACTTTTGAGTGCTTTTGGTCAATGTGGAGAACCATAAATGATGTTTGTTTCAGAAACAAGTTGACCTTGTGTATGTTTGATTTTTGACTTTTGAGTGCTTTTTCAGGCTAGCCTCACTAGAATGCTTTACAAAATATGTTGTTTGCTCGCTTACTGGTCCGTTTTGCAGATGAGATAAACGAAAAAAAACTTTCATTCTACTAGACCAAGTCGTAAATGAAATCTTTGATGCCAAGAAAGGAGGATGGAGACCAACAACTCACATGCCGTAGGATGTCAAACATGGAGTAGTCTATATGGGAGATGATGAAAGGGATGAGACTTTTGGTAGAAGATGAGGTAGAAGACTGGCAGAAAATGAACCAAGAATGTATTAGTAGAACTTCTGAATATAGACTGGAGTAGTAGTACATTATTGGGCCTGATCAGCAGGTGATGTTAATTCTCTGACGTGAACAAAGTTTGTCATGCCCCTTACAATCAGCTATGCCTCTGCGCTCTGCGGATACTAAAAAAGAAATTAAATTAGGCCTTCTTTAGTTCATGAATTTTTTTTAAAACATCATATCAGACGTTTGATCAGATGTCGAGAGATATTTTGGACACGAATGAAAAACCTAATTTTATGACTAGCCTGAAAACCACGAGACGAATCTTCTGAGCCTAATTAGTCCATCATTAACACATGTTGGTTAATGTAACACTTATGGCTAATCATGACATAATTAGTCTCAAAAGATTTATTTCGTCGTTTACAACCCAACTATGCAATTAGTTTTATTTTTTAACTATATTTAATGCTTCATGCATGAGTTCAAAGACTTGATGTAATATTTTTGGGGAAAATTTTTTTAGAACTAAATAGGGCCTCACTAGGCCAGAAAGGCCCATTCCGGGTGTTAGACAAAATTATTGCAGGCGGGCCTAACTTCCTCGCCTGCAAAAACCATTTTTGCAGGGCAAAAACTGTTCTGTTATTGCAGGCGGTGGATGAGGTTCACCGCCTGAAAATTTTGATTTTTACAGGCGGTGGATGAGATCCACCGACAAAATTTTGAAACAAAGGGAGGGAAGGAAAAAAAGAGAGAGAAAAAGAGGGGACAGGTTCTAACCTTAAGCCTCTCTCCACCGCTCTCTCCCTCTCAGCTCTCCACCGCTCTCTCTCTCAGCTCTCTCCACCGCTCTCTCTCCCTCAGCTCCCAGCGGCGGCAGCGGTGGGCGAGTGGCAGTGGCGGAGGCGGTGAAGACGACGGGCTTAGGGCGGCGCGGTCAACGACGTCGGCGGGCGGCGGCAGGGCAGCGCG